>JABUQX010027867.1:20000-39402 GCA_015478945.1 Trachelipus rathkii
TTATCAAATTTCTTTTTATGAGGTTTGCTTCTAATATTAGTTTAAAAATATTTTAATATATATAATATATAGTATATATAAATATTTATATATAGATATACAATTTCTATAATATATATATTATATATAATTACCCTTAGGATTTTTAGTCATACCCTTCGCAGAAGGGTGCGGCCAGAGTCTGTATGTGACCTAACCCCTCTAGTTATTTTGGCACTCACTTTGGACCAATCTTTAGGGGTCCTTAAGCACACCGTTTGATATTGTATTTGACTTTGTATATTTTGGCCTTGATACCGTTATGAGGCATAAATATTGACCATTCATAAAGGTTCGTGAAGGATTAAGTGGGATTAATACTTGAACTCATGCAGGTAACTGACGCAGTACCTGTTGTATGGGAACTGTCCCTAACACAGGTATGTATGTACTCTGATCTGTTGTACCGTCTAACTTGTGATTCATTTTAGATTTCCATCCCGACTAGGCTACTTTATACAAACACCACAACCGCACAGGCTATTATACCCACAACCACACATAGAATCTAACGCTCACACTAAACTTACGCTCGCACCTCACACTATCTCACAGCACAAACCCACACCTCACCCAGCTACCTACAGTACAGCTACCCACAGCTACACTAACGTACACTACACTAACCTAACTAGCTCACCTACAACTCCACTTACACTGCACCTAACCTACTACCTGAATTCACTACACTTACACACGCACAAAGAACACGCTACGATATATACAATATGACCACACCTAAACTACACCTAACCTAACCTGCACTAACCCTAAGCCTACACTCACTAATCGAGCACTACACTACGCCTAACTATCTGCACCTAACTAGACTACACATCCACCTTGAACTAAACCTAATCCAGACCACAGCTATAAGACGTGCACCTAACAAGCATAGTCAAGCCACAAGACATTAAAGATGCATAAGATACATACACACCAGGCATAAGACATGCACTTCAAACTAAGCCTAGCACTCATGCATAATCCAGTCATAGGACTACTACTCCAGTCCTAGTCACAATCCAGCCCTCACAACCCCATGTATAACATAACCACCTCGCTCACACCTAACTAACAACCATTGACACTTATACACCCACCCTTAGACACTTATCCACATACAACCCTAGACCTCAGACCCACAAGCAATTACACTCACCATAAAGACATTCTTTCAGCCATAGACACTGAACTCTAGCCATAAGACTGCTTACCTGGGATAGACACTCAGACCAGCACTACATATATATCCACTCAAGCCAAATTAGATATTTATCTTCTACTTTGATGCGCAGCTTTGATGGCTAGTTTGATAGTCAAAATTTGATCTGGCTAAGCTTTAATGGCTCAAATTTGATGGCTCCAACTTTGATGGCCAACTTTGTTGGCTCTAGCATTATTGATGACTCAACTTTGATGAGGTCATCTTTGCCGTCATCTTTAGCGGTTCATATTTGACGTCAAACTTTGATGTTCCCATAATCACCGGTAAGGATGTTTAGGAGTGTTTCTCTTTGTGTTTATGAGTTTATAGATTGATGATTGATAGGAGGTGAGTTGCCAGGTGATGACCACGATGAGTGTCACATATGAAGTGAAAAATGAGTGCGCATAAGTGCCGCATAGATGCAATTATTTTAAGCCCTTTTACTAGTCTCTCACTTTAGAGTCACTAGAAATTAGACCTAATATTGGTGTCTAACTCATAGGTATTAATAGTATGTATGAGGATTCTGATTGGATGTATTAATTATAAGTGCTAGTTATATTAGTAGTATTTAGATATTTTAATTCTAGTACTCGTACAATATATGTAGATATATTAATCTATATATAAAGAGTTTACACATTTGGGGCAGTGAACACAAACGTTTCTGATGATCCTGACTGTCTGCAGGTGTAACCGCCGCGAATACGCGATACTATATGCCGCACCATAAAACGTCACGTGCACCGTAGAGCAACAATATTTCCGCTTTACCCGTGCGGTGCGCCGCAGGCGCAATAATACAGCGCGAACGATAATATGATATCATAGTCAAATGTAAATCTAGTTCAAGACGCACAATGTCCTCTATATTCAAATGAAAATATATATTACCCATGTAGTCTATATATAATTGTTCTCGTACATCGTATTGATCTTTATTGAAAACTTTTAGCTCTTTATTTGTTAATTAATTCAAAGACATGTAAAGTTAATGATCAAGCCTTAAAACGCCACGATAATGTTTTATATTGTAGTAAAATTAAGTGCACTCTATGTAATAGACAAGTCTACATAGAGGGCGGGAAATGATTAGGCTTTTGTTTCATCACTGAGAGCGTTGCTATACTGCTTTACTGCTTTACATCATATATTTATCCGGTGCTCCAACTTTTTCAATTTGTTTTTCTATTGGAATAGTAGTTTTTTTACTATGCTGATTTTAATACTTTTTTATTATTATATATGTGCGTAATGTTGTAAGAAGAAAAAACTAGAGTGTTTGATATATTATTTTTATTTAAATTAATAATAATTTGTAACGAAAATTAATTTGTTCTGCTTTGGAGCATGTGTACTTAAATAACCAGTAAGTCCAGCATTGTCATAAGTTCAAATCAGTTGCCATTTTACCATAGCTCTAGATGGGATTGTAAGTGAGCTTTCTTGTTTTTTATCTGCGCTCTTTACTGGAATTCTGCTTTATTGCTTACTGCTTTTAGACATCATATATTTAATATAACATTATGTTTTTCTTCTATATTTTGTTTTTTTTATTCTCTCCTCTTTTATTTATATTTAGCTAATGTAAGAAGAAACCGCTGATATGTCTGTTATTATAAACATTTTTGTTTTAATAAAATTAGGAACTTCTTTTTATTCAACAATAATACTAAATAATCCATTTACAGATCATAAAGCAGTAAAACTGTATATTTCAATAGAGCTGTTGTGTTACCTAGCAACAAGGGAATTAGTAAGGTTTTGTTTTACTGCTTTCAGCTGAGCTTTTACTGCTTTTACTGAGCATGTTACTGCACTTTACTGCTTTTATACACTATCATTCTTTCCATTGACCTCAGCTTAGAAGCGCAGAGATAATCTGATGTGGAGATATTTTACGTCTCTGTATTGTTTGCAGGTCTTTACATAGCTCCTTGTAGCAGGGTTCCTCAATCAGGATGTGGTAAACACATTAATCTAATTTTTAAAATTTTTAATAAAAGGACATACGTGTTTCATTATTTTGAGTGAGTCACAATATATCTGGCTATAATAATCCATGAGTGTGTTATATACTCATCTAGTACTTATCTCTAAGAAAATATATTTGGGGGGATAATTATAAGAGATTTTGATAATTTCTAAATTTCAATGAAAGCTAATACTATCGTACTTTATTAGATATGACGAACACTAATAACCGTGGCATCTTTTATATTCATAAATATATTATGTATTGAGAGATTAGATTTTAATAGACAACCAAAGTATCGAGATTTGTGAATAAAATATGCCATACAAAGGTTACCACTTTTATTCATCCCACTCAATCTCTTAAATATTATAAATAGGTAGTTCTTATTATCTTTATAAAAACACACAATTTTTACATCAAATGCAGATATGCGAAGTGTTTTCTTTTAAACCACACAGTATTTACTGTTGTTTGGAACAGAGAAGAGACATGAGTCAAATCTAATGTATTGGCAACTCAAATGTTACCCCTATAAAAAAGGAAAAAGAAGTTATTATTGAATAAAACTGAGAAAGTTTTTAACTATACGCTCAACGTTATTTTGATGTGTGAAATGCACCCCAAAACACGTACAAAGTGTTTGACTATTCACGTTATCCAAAATATTCCTCCTTAATATTACAAAGGTAACAAACTGTTGATTTCTAAGTACTCTTAGTTGCAAATATTTACTTTTAAGGGGAGACTCCTGTGGTCATAAACTCAGTATGAAAATTCGTAAACTGAATTAACGTGGAAGATATATAAAGTCAATTTCATCCAGATCAAAAACTCAAATAATATTCAATTATAAATCATGAATATTTACAATCTGTATTGTAGCAAAGTGTCTACACTAATATTTGTAGAAAAACAGGCCTCAGAAAGGTGATATGTCTGCCAAAAAGAGTTTTCGATAACACTATCAATTAAAAAAAGTCTTACTAAAATAAAAAAATCAGAAAAATAAAAGAAGTTAATAAGAGAGGAGCGGTTATTTCCTTTCCATTGTACGCTTACTCTTGTGGTCTTTCGATTTAATGTCTTAACAAGATAATTAAAGTAGAAATCCCTATAATATTGATGATGAAATGAAAGGATTGCTCGCTCACTCTCTTAAAAATATACATTAGAATAATGAGTATAAGAGCTCGTAATGGATTGGTTTCGATAAGTATATTGTGTTAATTTATACAATGTCAATACAACTTGCTCTTTCTTAGCGATAAACAATTCCTTGGCCAGGCACCCCTGTTGACAAGTAACCTAACCAACTTTTCAAGATTACTCTAAACTATTCGTTCTACGCTATTTCATGCATATATAGTAGCGAATGATTGCCCGCGCCTGTTGTCTACATCATCAAGTTATTTGAATAATCAAAAACTCACCAACGTCTCTCCCTAAAACGCGCTCATACATAGGTAGAACACGGTTTTGGAGAGGGATCTTCGTTTGCTTTATATGAAAAAACGCGTCTAATAATACTCGTTATCAATGATTTACTTCTGTTTTATGATCAATTGTTTTGATCATCGATCAAGAACGTTACATCATTGAAAAAGACATCACCTTACCCCACAATTTTGAACTAAATAAGAAATTAATCCTGGAAACAAAGAAACACTGGAATAAATTTAAACATACTTTAATAAAAAAGGGAGTGTAAGATACTACTCAGTGTGTTTGGTATTACAAAGCAAAGTTTTATGCATGCTATGTATCTGTTATTTAGATTGTGCACAGAGTATTTGAAGTACTCTGGTATACTTACGAGAATGGATAAGAACTTCTAGTGACCAAATATTCTCATGTAAGTGTGTATATGTCATTATAGACTTTAAATATACCTCTTGCAAAATGGTTGAGCACACAACTGCTCATATATCAACATTGTATTTTGTAATTTGTCGTGACGTGGTACAGGTCTCATATTATGGTGCATCAAATGGTAATATATAGCTAAGATCACTGTGAGTATAATCACAATAACAAATGCCTCTAAAAACACAACTAGTATAATCTTATAATACACGATCCTCGCCAATATAAGTTCGTTAAATAAAATATTTATAATACTTTATAATTTTAAAAATATCAGCGCTATAAATTACATTAAAATATAATTAAATCATAAATGTAGGAATCTATGTAATTATAAATACAAATTTACTAAAATCTAATCTGAATAAATTTAATCAGATTTGAAATTTACATAACTATATGACAATCGATTCGTCTACGTGAGAGCTTCGTTAGTAATAAGGATCACTGACTATTTACTATACCTGTTTTCTAATGCAACAAGAGTGCCTATATTTAGTCTGGTATGTGTAAATAATATCTTTGTTTGGCAATACACAGAGATTTGAATAACACATTATACCTATTGGTGTTAATTAATAATATCTAACGCTTACAATTGTTTATATTTATAACCCACAAATGATGCTGTAATTGTGCTTAAACCTTTTCTAGATAAAAGATTAATATAAATAAAAGTTTTGTTTAGTATGCAGTAAACTATAATTCTTAGCATCGGCTCAAATCCAACTTAGCTTGATATTACACATCATGCTATCAACTGCTGACGATACCTGTTGATACAGAGCGGCCAATAGTATATAAATAACATCTACTCAAGATTGTTTTTTCATATAGTGGATCCATACAAACTTAAATTACTCTAATTCTTATATACTTATAATTACTCGATTAGAGTGGCAATATTTGTACACATGAAATTATATCACACAATTAAGTAATAAACAAATTTACAATTTACTTATTTTCGCTAATTAACAAAATAAATGCAACTTATTCTTGGTTACTCGAAAATCTTACTTTAGGTAATCCAACACTATAGATAAGAATTTGAATTGAGGAGACCATACGAGCGCATAGTCTGTTGGTAGGTACCGTGTCAACTATATTACAGACCTACTTATAGTAGTCAAACAAACTTAGTTAAACAGCGGAAAGATCCACAATTATTCGTATGATTTTTTACTATTTATATGAATTTAAGTAATAAGAATATAGCCGTCTTAACGATCATCAACTCCTCTTAAAAAGACAGCAAGTAAAATGACTGTATAATTTCATGAATATTGTTTTCTCATTCATTAAGTTTAAGTAAGAACCAATTTATCAACATCTGAAGGGAAGGCGTGATTGTATTCCTTGTATTCATCTACTCTCAAGAAATGACATTGGTCTTTGATTCCAAGTGCAAGAATAAAAAGTGAAATTAATCGAAAAATCGAAAGATTTTATGAGTCTTTTGTCAGCAACTTCATACAAAAATGCAATGTTATTGCTATGTAATAATTACCTATAATGTATATTATACTAAAGTACTATTCTATTTACCTTATATGAACATTTATATATAATTATTAATAATATTTACTATAATACTTATTACTAATTTTAATATATATATATCTTATATAACATATTTATATATAAGTCAATACGCAGTACCCTTTCGCAATTCGCTTTAAAAATATTAATATTAATTAATAATTTAAAATAATAATAATAATAAGCTTTGTTAATCGACCAATGACAATTCAGATTTTAAAAGTAAGTCTTAAAAGATGATTTTCATTGGTTATTGTTTCTCCTTCATACAAACATATTTAAGCGGTTTGACCGGGCCTGCAGCATCACAATAGGTTATAGCAAGAATAAATAATATTGCAATAGCAATAGGTGACCTCTATTTTAAACAAATAAATGAAACATTTTATCATACTTCATGTAACTGCATTACATCTATTTGGCCACCAAGCATGGAGCAATTCGGTACATTCTTGCTTTATTGTACTGAATGATAAGGCCCCTTTCCCATGTCAATAGACCAGCGGTTTGCATGTTCATACAGGTTCCTTTACTCTGTAGAGGCTTCTGAAGAGCGACCAATGTCATCGACTACGGACTACTCACGTCTACTTAAGTTAGTCGTATGACGTTATCTTTCCCCTAAATATGGTTTAGGATAACCTGATCTTTGAAGGTATACAAGAAACTCATTATCCGATTGTTTTCAAATATTACTCGTGTTGTTCCAAAGTGTCAGCCGGTAACATATGAGAGATCTGACTGAGGAGTAGATTCTCTTTCACATAGAGGTATAGGTTCGAACTTTTATCATGTCACTAGCCCAATGACAATCGCTACGCCTCTTTCCCAAAGTTTGATACCTATGTTGGGTTGCAAGAACAAGCTTCTTACTCCCGTTATTGGCGTATAGGATTGGAGATTCCTCGTCTTTGTAGAGAGAGAGAATCCCAGTAAGTACGCGGACGCGGTCTACAATGTATGTCGTGGAATTTCTTCTTCCGAACTGGCATATTCAAAGATTGGGTCGAGTCTGTAAGATGCTTACCTTTCAACTTGTCGAACGCCTGCTGTGTATGGATTCCCAACTTATCTTCGTGGCTCACCCTTCTTCGTTAGGTCAGTTCAATGCGTGCAATTTTTGCATAGTTTCTTTACAAGATCCTGGGATGGTACCCAGCTGAGACCCTAAGAGAAGACCTTATTGTTTTTTTTCTTAGGTGGCTCTGTTTACTTAAATCTTTATTACAAATTATCTTCATGTAATCTTATCGTGCCATTTGCAATATATTGACCTAGAAGCTCAACACTCGAGCGAGAGCGAACTCGCATATCGTCGGTCTGCCATATGGCTGAATCCCTCCTCATGGAAGTCTTTGTAGAACAGTTAATGACGTATCGTATGCTCGCGCCAGGTCTGGAAATGGACGATGATATCATCGATATAAAATCGAATCGTTAATTCCATCAGAATCCTGCGCATTGACCTCACAAGCGTCGCGCCGCACCGGCATTTACCATACCGAATGGCAGCTTGAGGTAATGAAAATGCCCATCTTCGGTTGAAAAACCGGTTTTATGGCAGTCCTCAGGCTTTATTTTGATCTGCCAATAGCCCTTGGCTAGGTCAAGTTTTGTGTAAAACTTATCCTTGGCAAACTTGGTGAATAGTGTCTGAGTTGTGGTCATGGGCTCTGGATCGAAGACTGTAATCCTATTTAAGGCCCTGTAATCGGAGCATACTCTCTTACTCCCGTCCTTTTTTTGGACAACGACCACTGGCGCTGAGTATGGCGACGTGGAGGGACAATGATACCCATTCGTATCATTATTTATCTGTCTCTCTTCTTCAGTTTCCGTCGCGTCCGAGAAAGGTATTATATGGTTCTTTTCATGTCTGATGGGGTGTATTCATCTATGAGGTCACTTGCATGCATAGTAATTCCTTAGCGGGCGCAGGCCGTCTGTAAAATCTCTCTTCATGCTTTCTAGAATCTCATTACTCTCTCCTCTGGGTATCTGTTATGTCATTCACTGATCTTAGTGTCGGGAAACCTCTCTTTCTGTACGCTGCGTAGGATCCATATCGACTAAAAGCGATGTTTTCTCTTCGTTTTCGGTGTCTAAGATCACCGCAGAAGCACTTGAACGACTTTGGCAATCATCCTCTTTCTCTTCCTTCTTCATACTCCTCTCTACAATATATTTCTTTAGCAGATTGATGTGATACGTTTTATACATCAAACTTGGATCTTATAGTATCTTGTTACATACAATTCACCACTCCGTGTATCGGCCCGCCCATCCTCAGTAAGCCTCTTATTCGCTTAGACAGTCGGTAGAGAAATAGAGAGCTAAGTCCTCGCTACTTCTAGCTTTATGTGCTTACAGCGCCATTTGTCGTAATATCTCTTTTTGTGAAATTTGGGATTTAGCTTAAGTTTTTCTTTAGCCGACCCTTTACGAGTCTTCATTTGCTCCTTTGCAAGGCAAACACTAATCTGTATGTGTGACCTTGCTCTTCAGGACTCTGATATCACTCGCTGCCCAAATTTCGTGTAAAATCTGCATTGGACCTCGCACAGTTCTCCCGTACAGGAGCTCGAATGGGGAGAATCTGATGGAACTCTGTGGAGCTCCCTATATGCAAACATATGGCTTCTAAGACTTGCTGCCATTTGCTCATCTGCTCACTTTTCAACTCTCTCTCGAGCATTCGTTTTTAAGGGTAAGCCGATTGACATCTTCTTTCTGTGAGGCTTGATCATTGGGATGGTATAGAACTCTGGAACACTTCTGCATTAATGTAAGCATACTTCGTCATCCTCATTAACTCAGACTGTAAACTGATGATCCCAATTGCACTGAGTTTTCCTTTTGCACGCCCCAAACTCATGAAATAGATACAAGCTTTCATGTAACCTCTGTGCAGTTATGCCTCTCTCAAGAGGTACAACAGCTTCAGGTAGCGCGTGGCAGACTGCACAGCGGTTAGGCATATGATGCTTTCTGAGACACGGTAGTGGATCGGTCCGATAGGTCGATAATGTACTCTTTCCGGTAACGGGCTCCTCGAATGAATGGGCATGGGACCACAGAGGTCATTTTCTCTTTTAGACTCGAGCGCCTTTCGGCGCACGTCTCTGAAACTATTTGTCACAAGAGTAAACAATGTTTTTATAAGGATATAATATATGTTCGGCCAGAAGAACTGTTGGGTAATTTGTACCCCAATTTTGTCTTCTTTTACTCACCCTGATGAACCGAGCACTTGTCTTTGCACCTTCATACTCCTATGCTATACTCTCTTTGCGAGACCAAAGATAAATCTCTCCTGCTGTTTCATAACTCTCTTAAATAACACCCATTCCTTGTTACCTACATACTTCTGTTTCTCACCTCTTTTTTCTACTGACCTCCCATATCCTCGCAGAGTATATCCGTCTTTTTGCACTCTACATATATTAAAAGTTACCGACACTAATAAGTTCATAGTATATTTCATTTGACAATTGGAATTCCACAGCTACTACATTCTCCTTCCTGGAACTTTGTGTGTGAGCAGCTACATCACAGTCTCAGTGTACCTCACATCTTTCCGGGTTGAGCTGACATCTGTTTCGGTCAGACAATAATTGTGACTGAGGTCTCGAATAGGATGTCAGCGATTGACTCGCTACCTTCTTGCAAGTTTTTCTTGTGAGCGTTAGGACAGTATCGAAGATACCAAATTTACAACTTCTTCTCTATAACGTCTTTACCAAGGATGGCTAACTTGTCCGTATCCATACTAACTATTCCTCTACACACAAGTTCAAACGGCATACAATCATAATAGACCTATCATAATAATTGACGGACTGATTTATTATTTTATTATTTTATGAGTAAACAATATCATTACACAACATTAACATTACTGCCATTAATGGGAACCTTTGAGCACTATTTGGATTCCGTAGTCTTCAATGTTTTGGGTGTTTTATTTTGTTTATGAGAGCAGCAGAGAATTCTTCAAATTTGAATCACTTATTTCGTTGACTTGATTTGCTTTTAATCAATTTCATGGATGAAAATGCTTGTTCAAATCTGCCACAATAAAAGACATATTAAACTTTTTTGCAAATATTCTTAGCTGCGGGAGTCGTTCACAGGTAATGAACTCAGAAAATTAAGTTTATGTCAGAATTGTTTTTGATCTGGAAAAAGCTCATCAAATTTCATTTTTAATAATGAATTTGTTTTTTCAATCAATCAGTTTCCATTTGTATGTTACTAGGCCTCTATCTGCATTACGTTTTTTTATCACTAAGTGAAAATGGGTTTGCAAATGTGCGAGCATGCAGTTTTCTTCTTTAGCAAAATCATGAAACGACTTTCAATGACCCTTGCAATATCTTGATTTTTTCAATAATATTTGGTCAAATTGCTATTCCAGAAACACATTAACTCTGCTCCTTTCAGGTGTGGAAATTGACTCAAAACCTCATTTCCTAACTGAGAGATGAACGTTTTAATTTTTTTTAAATGCAAAGTGTTGCTATTGACTAAACTTGAAAATATTTATTCTTTGCCTGTGTTTTAATTTTTATTCTTGCCTTGTAGTTTTAAATCAACTAAAAATGCCAAATCATTATAGTAGTTGTTTGTCAAGTATATATTTATTCATCAGGTAGCTCATTTTTCTGTCTAAAAATTAAAAACAGCATTTTTCAATTACCAAATCTACTCAGAACCTGTCTTTTAGAAAGCCAGCGCACCTCTCAATTGAAGGACAAGGTGTTCAAATCCACAGTATTCAAATTCACAGTATTTTTCTGAATTCTCAGAATAATAGTTTAATGCTCTTGCCTAATTTTATTCAGACATTTCAACACCGGTAGCATACATGCTGCGTATTTAAAGTTTTTCCACACAGTCGCCTCTTGCTCATGATTGAAGACGACGCAGCTCTGATACACGCTCACAGCGAGTGCCATATAAAACACTCTCGCCGATGGTCTCCTTGGACTGCTCGTGTGGCGCGGCGCTCCTCAGATCAGAGCGTGTAGTTTGCTATATGGCACTATGGGCAACGACTTATGGCTTACTGAGAGACTATGGTGTTATCTTTCAATATGTTCGAAGCCTCTAGTTTTACGCACGCACACTCGCATTCAGACTGTAGACAGAGACACGTATGAGAGTCAAGATTACTAGACATGGCGTATTAAAGGTCGCTCAGGCATCTGGGCCAACATCACATATGATCGGTTGATTCATCAAAGGCTAAGAAAAGAAAAGTACAGAATGGACAAGGTCTTCCAGTTGCTGAAATGCATCCTGAGAGAGTTCCTCGATAACTTTCTCGTAACTGTCTGCTTGACTATAGCACTTTCGTCTGCTTTCTTTCAATATTTCTTATTATTTTTAAATCGTCGTGTCAAGATATTTGGAGACAAGGCTTAACATTTCTTTCCCTCCAGAAAAGGTTTTTTTTTTTTTTTTTGCAATCCAAATAAGCAATTTCATATGACGCTTTTGTCATCGCCAAGTCTTCACAACCCATTTATTAGCATAAATATTTTTTTCTTCTGATTTCTTTCCTTTTTTCTTCAAATATTCTTTTCGTGACTCAGACGAAAGAACAAGCTTCATTTTTTTTCTTCTCTATGTTAGTCTGATGCTGTGTTTAATAGTATCTATTAAAATCCAATGTCTTTGTGTGCTGGGGAGTCTATCGTTTATTGTAAAATCAATATGGTGAGGTAATTTCAAGAGTTGCGTGATGATGTGATTGTTCTTTACGGCTAGACATATCGATACGAGTGCTGCTCTCTCAGAAAGTGATAATGTCGGATATTTCGATAGCAATATTCATGTCATACACACATGCACTTGAGACGGCATGTTAAGGTCTCGCTATCATATAGAAGTGAGGATACATCAACTGTCTGTATTCACACTACTTCTTTGACGTATAGATAATCCATTTGGCGGCGGGACTAATACGTGTGTGCTGGAAGATCAAAATATATATATCTCTCAGTCTGTTCAGAACTCTCAACTACACACTTCGTAGTCACGACTATAGGCGATATCGCTCGAGCTAGCTTTGAAGGATCATGAAAATGCTCCAGACTCCACAGGGCTAGAGTTAGTAGTGTAATGATGGATCTCTATGTAGTATTAGATCTCTAACACTCGCGTTATTGATGATTCTGTATTGTGGACGAGTGGATCACGACAGGCTGCGATCTGTCACGAATCACTCTCTCACACTCTGTTGGATACTATAGCGCAGCGGTGCAGCATGATGTATAGTACTCGCTCGCGGTGTGTTGCTCACGTGTGAGAGAGATAGGATAGAGTGTGACTCTCTCTCTGTGTACTTCCAGCTCCAATCTCCCATTCAAAACTATGATTTGGCTTGACATAGATTCTTCCTGAGTTTCCTCAGCGTTCTCGGCGATGGGGAATAGCAAACTTCTATGGTTATGCTCGTCCATCTACATTACGAGACCGACACACAGTCGACTCCATGCGAGTTAGGCTGACTCAGGGGTGACTGCACCTTTGACATTCCAATGACTAAACATAGACGACTCCGGAGCACTGCTGCGGTCGTTCTTACCCATAGTAAGGGGTATCCACTACTATGTTCGCGAGAGGAGCTTTTATCACCGTACCGTCCAGCAATCTTATCGATTCAGTCTGTACTCAACATAACACCTCTTAGGTACGTATTTTTTTCGCACAACTACTACATTAGCAAATAAAGTGCGAGATGTCACGCTCTCATGACTGTGTGTTATAGATATAGATAGACGTGCTCGCTCACACTCTTGGTGAATTTTATTTAGGTCACATCGTGGTGTGCGGCAGGATGTGTATAAATTCTCAGGAGCTGTCTCTCAGCTATATTTAGGGAGAGATAGATATAGTGGCAGTGTAGGCGAATCTCCTGAATGGAAGTAGCGAAGGTGGAAAATGACGAGTATTAGCGATCAGAATCCTACTCTGTAACTTAGCGGACGGTGAATGGCTATCATACAAAACTGCCGCGAAGATTACTGCGCGATTGTGATGGTGGTAGTTGTGGCGAAGTGAGTAAAGATTCGGTACACTGAAGAGCGTTTTAGTGTTGAGACAACATGAAGGTAACGCGACGTAGATGTGGCTCGGGAAGCCGGTACGGTGATAAAGCCTCTTCGCGAACATAGATGTGGATACCCCTTACTATGTGGTATGAAGACCGCAGCAGTGCTCGGAGGTCGTCTATGATTTTAAGTCATTGGTCGAATGTCAAGGTTGCATTACACTGATCAGCTAACTCGCATGGGAGTGAGCTGTGTTTCGGGGTCCTTCGGTAATGAGAGGAACGAGCATGAAGCATAGAAGTTTGCTATTCGCCATCGCCGAAGAAAGCTGAGGAAGATTCTCAAGTGAGAACTACTTCAAAAAAGCGCAAATCAGTAGGTTTGGAATGGCGAATTGTGGAGGGTGAAGAATTTTACAGAGGGAACGTCAGTACCACGTATCTTTGGACGTCAATAAACGAGATGTCGCAACCAGACCGCGGTCACTTGCTGTGATGATAAGGTGTCCAATGTTTGCATTTAAGGGTGAAGACAGGGGGTGGCCAACCTGGACGCATGGCCAAACGTGGCGCATTGGATGATTATAAGTGCCGCATTGCTACGGAATTGCTACGAGCTACTTTTTGGGATATTTTTTTATATTTTTAACATATGTATACTACGACAGCCTATTTCTTACAAATTTATTTAATGAAAACTAAAAATTTCATTTTAATTTCCATTCCAGATCTGCAAAGATATAGAAAGTATGTAACAAATATCGCAATGTTTATTCGTTTTTTTTGTAGAGTCAAGTCCATCAGGAACTTTTGCATTGTTTGGGAAAGTACTCTTTCACATAATAGAAGACATGATTTAATAGATACTATAAAACACAGCATCAGACTAACATAGAAGAAAAAATGAAGCTTGTTCTTGCGTCTGAGTCACGAAAAAAATATGTGACTAAGAAAAAGAAGAAATCAGGAAGAAGAAAATAATATTTCTGCTAAAATGGGTTGTGCAAGACTTGGTGAATGAAGAAGCGTCATATGAAGATTGCTTTAGGATTGGCAAAAAAAAAAAAAACTTTTTCTGCTTACCGGAAGAAATTGTTAAGCTTGTCTCCAAATATTTGAACGACAATCTTGGTAATAAAACGTATTAAAGGAAAGCAGACGCGAACAAGTGCCTATATCAAGGCGACAGTTACGAGAAAGATAGAGGAATCTCTGCTACAGAATTATTTAAGCACTGGAAGACATTGTCCGATTCTTGTACTTTCTTCTCTAGCCTTTGATGAATCAACGGCATATGTGGATGTTCGCCGAATAGCTATATAGATTCTTCGTTGATTATAGATAAAGAGGAAAAGATTTCTAAGTAGAGTTTTAATGTCTTTGAAGAACTTGCCAGTCTGGATCGAATTAGATATGAAAGAGGGCATCAGAGGACATACTGAGAGACGTAAGTAGATAATATAATTCACCGGACGTCAGTATAAATTTGGAGTGAGGTATGTATAGAGATCTCACACGGGAAAGCTCTCCACTCACGCTCGCTGGTGAGTGGCATAGAGCTATTAGGAGCCGCTCACGGTGGGAGTAGTGTAAGATGTACAGGAGAGCTCAGTATATTTTCGTTTTTTAGACACATCCATGCCTGTTGCTACAAATACTCGCTCGCATTATAACAACCAAGAGGCATGTGTGGAAAACTTTAATCGCCAGCATGTTATGCTACGTTGTTAAATGTCTGAATAAATTAAGTGTTTGTTAAACGACCACGAGAATGTGCATGATTAGTTATAACGATCTTAAGTTGAAGTGAGGTTATAAGAGAGAGTGAGTGTGTAGGTAGCGCGACGAGCTCGCATCTTGTCTTCCATGCAGCGAGTGTTGCGCTGGCTTTCTAAAAGACAGGTTCTGATAGATTTTGTAAATTGAAAAATGCTGTTTCTTAATTGTAGGTACTCAATGCCGGAAGACTCGTGGAATGTCACCTCGATAATCTGGTATTATATGTATTACATTGAAGCATATAGATAATGTATATACGAAGAGACATAGATGGTTGAACTATAGAGTGAACACGATCTCGAGAGTCGGAGTTGGGGAGACCTGTATTAGTTATGGTTCTAGTCATTGTTGAGTCTTTTAACTCTTTTGCTACCTCTAAGACAGATGTAATTGAAGAATGTACATAAGTGTGTGTAGTGTTGCTCACAATAAAATGATTAGTCTGCGTGATGTAGAGGAAAAGATGTTAAACATGTTATCGGAGGTACTCAGTCTGTTCGAAATTGTGGGATATAGGAGTAATTTAACCTAAGTGTTGAACAGAGCAAGAGAGTGGCCTCCTGCTGTTGAACAATGCAGATGTGTAAGGAACGGCAAGTGAAGGAGTATAGCAAGGGTCATTTCGAAAGTCGTTTTTTCATAGATTTTTGCTAAAGAAGAAATGCTGCACGCATCGGTACTGAACTCATATTTCATCTTGCATCCAGAAATAAATACGCGACGTCTGATTGATGCGAATCGGTCTAGGGGAAACTCGGATTGAGCATCTGAAACTCACATAAGGGTTTAGACTGATGAGGTTTGTTCACTAGATCAAAAAACAATTCTGACATCATTAATTTCTGGAGTTCATTACCTGTGGAACACTCCCGAGCTAGAATATTTGCAAAAAGTTTTTATATGTCGTTCTTGAAATGCACATACAGATGTGACAAGCATTTTCATCCCATGAAATTTGATTAAAAGAAAATTTAGTCGCGAATAAGTGATTCCAATTTGAAGAATTCTCTCTGCTGCTCTCAGTAACAATTTTCACACCAAACATTTGGAAAGACTAGGAATCAAATAAGCCTCAAAGGTCCATTAATGCAATAATGTTATCGTGTTGTAATGATATTGTTTTACATAAAATAATTACATTTATTAAATTCATTTAAAAAGGTTAATTATGTCTATTATGAGTTGTATGGCGCATCTAACTCGTCTGTGAAAATATTGGCGCATGGTATGGAAAAGGTTGGCCAAGGGTGAAGAGGTTACAGGAAAAGAAGTAATTAATGTCCTTACAAAACCACTGAAAAAGGCTGAGAACGTACAGGAGTACCGGATGTCAGGTGACATCGATTGAAGAGAGTAGTACATATTGGTCTGACGAAACAGTCGTTACTAACGAAGCATGGGAGTCACTGAGAGGTGAGTGCTAAGCTGCTCACACACGTCCAGAGAGAAGAAATGTGTAGTGTGGGTGAAGGAGAGTTGCTCATGGTGAAAGATATACACAGGAACTGTATTAGTGATGCGGGGACTTTTACAAAGTAAGCAAAAAGGACGATATCTCTGCGAGAGGATATGGAGGTAGTTAGAAAGAGGTGAGAACAAGTTATGTAGTAAGAACGGGCGTTGGGTTATTTAAGAGAGTTAAATTGGGAAACAGCAGGAGAGATTTACTTTGGTTGTTACAAAAGAGTATAGGAGTAGAGTTTAGGAAGGTGGCACATGATGAAGTCTTCGGTGGTCATCAGGGGGTAACGAAGACAATGGGTAAAATTACCCAACAGTTCTTTTGGCCAAACATATATTTGGATGTAACAAAACATTGTTACTCTTGTGACATATGTCAGAGGACGTGCCCGAAAGGCTCAGTGAAGAAGATACCTCTGTGTCCCATGCCCATCATTGAGGAGCCGTTTCAAAGAGTAATAATCGACCTGATCGGACCGATCTCAACTACCGTCTTCCAAAGGGCATCAGTTAATGTCTAACGCTTGTGGATGCTAGCCACGCGCTATGCTGTAAGCTGTACCTCTTAAGAGGCATAACTGCACGAGAAGGTTAAGAAAGCTTGGTATCTATTTTCATGAGGTTGGGGGGTGCAAAAGGAATACTCAGTGACAATGGTCCATCAGTTTACATCTGGATTTAATGAGGGAATGTACGAGATGCTTACATTAAGCAGAAAGTTTCCCAGTATATACCACTCAATGAGTCAAGGCCTCACAGAAAATTCAACGGTACCCTGAACGAATGCTCAGAAGGATTGCAAGTGAGCAAGTGAGAAAATGGCATAAGTTTCTAGAGCCATTATTTTTTGCATATAGGGAGGCTCCACAGGATTCCACAGGATTCTCCCATTCGAGCTCCTGTACGGAAGGACTGTGCGAGGTCCAATGCAGATTTTACACGAAATTTGGGCAGGAGATATCAATCCTGAAAAGGCAAGGTCAACATACAGGTATGTTTTTGACTTGCAAGAAAGGCTAAACGAAACTCTAAAGTTGGCTAGAGAAAACTTAGCTAAAGCCAAATTTCACAAAAGAGATATTACGACAAAGGCGCGAAGACCAGAAAGCTGAAAGTAGGGGACTTAGCTCTCGTTCTCCTACGACTTCTAACAATAAGAATGCTGATGGATGGGCGGGCCATACCAGTGGTGGAATTGTTGGGTTAAGATAGCTAATAAGATCCAACCGTTGGTGATGTGATTCAAACGTATCAAATCAATCTGCTAAAGAAATATATTGTGAGAGAGGAGAGGTGAAAAAGAAGAAGAAGAGATGGACAACATCAGGGGAATATAGGTGCTTCTGCGGTGATCTTTTAGCACAGTGAAACGAAGAGAACATCGCATTTAGTCGATATGGAATCCTACGATGGTACAAGAAGAGAGGTTGTCCCGACCTAAGATAGTAAGGACATACAGATCCTCATGAGGAGAGAGTTAATGGAGATTCTAGAAAAAGCATGAAGAAATTTTTTACAGACGTGCCTGGCACCGCTAAGAATTACTACATGCAATTGACCTCATAGATGATACCCATCAGACTGAAGCCATATAAGTTACCTTTCACGACGCGACGGAATTGAAGAAGGAGACAGATAAAATGATACGAATGGGTCATCATTGTTCCTCCACGTCGCCATATTCAGCGCCAGTGGTCGTTGTCCAGAAAAAGGACGGGAGTAAAAGGGTATGCTCCGAGTGTAGGGCCTTGAATAACATTACGGTCTTCGATCATGATCCCATGACAACGGCACAGACTTTATTCACCAAAGTAACCGGCACAAGTTTTTATACAAAAACCTTGACCACTAGCCAAGGGCTAAATTGGCCAATCAAAATAAAGCCTGGACGGACTGCCATAAAACCGGTTTTTCAACCGAAGATGGACATTTTCATTACCTCAAGCTGCCATTCGGTAATGGTAAACTGCCGTGTCGCACGCCTTGTGAGGTCAATGCGCAGGATTCTGGATGGAATTAAACGATGTCGATTTTTATATCGATGATATATCATTATCCATTCTTCGACCTGGCGCGAACATACGATTACGATTGAGACTGTTCTCAAAGACTCCAGGAGGAGGGATTCACCACAGACCGACGAAGTGCGAGTTCGCCTCGTCCGAGTGTTGGAGTTCTTAGTCAATATATTGGCATGGACCGAAAAGGTGTTAGATGAAGATAAATGTATAAAAGATTAAGAACAATTTATAAAGAATAAAAGCAGTAGGTCTTTCTTAGGGCTCACTGGGTTACCAGGATTTTGGGTAAAGACACTATGCAAAATTGCGCGCCATTTGACTGACCTAGAAGAAGGGGTGGAGCAACGAGATAAGTTTTGGGAATCCTACATCAGCGGCGTTCGAAAAGTTGAAAAGAAGCTTTAAGCTCGAAACCCAATCTTGAGATGCCAGAGTTGGGAGAAGACATTCCG
>JABUQX010027868.1:0-52666 GCA_015478945.1 Trachelipus rathkii
TATATGAAGAGGTAGATTTGAATAAAAAACATGAGACCTGTGAGAACAAGATGGATATTTATGAAAAGAGCGAACAATTCAGAGGATATATCTCTAGTAAAGAACATAAAAGATGCCGACAACAATTCATCGGTATGAAAAATTCATTAGATAAAGACAATGTGGCTTGTGAATCTCCTACTTTATCATACAACTTGATTATAAAAGTTTTAATTGACTATATATTAATAAAATGCAATGATTGGCAGAATAAGTAGATTGTAGCTATGTAGTATATGATTCAAAAGATACATATTATAGCATATCTTAATGGGATTTAACTTTAAAGTAGATAGATCATAGTGGTATTAGTACCAACCGGAGAGGCAAGAAAGAAAAATTTGGAAACTCGCGGAAAGGCAGCGAGTATACGAGGTTTTAGAACTGAGATGTCGCTGCAAAATTACTTTCCAGAAGTTGGTATGACAGTACTGATGTGGAGAATATATATCAAGAGTCTAACACATGGCATAGGCTGGCAGAAAAGTGTAAAGTTAAAAAAACAATTTTTCCTGGAAGGAAAAGTAACCAATTGATATAGGAATATCAATGAGGATACTCTATACTGTAGCTGTATACGCATGATTATATTGACGTGATACGAAGAAGCGTAGTTCACTATCGTAAAATATAAATAATTGTAAAAATTAATATATATATATCAGCAAAGATTAAATGAGTTCGGTAGTATAATGAGAGAAGATTTTCAATATGTAAGAGAAATACCACTCACATAAGCAGAACAAATTAAGAAGACATTATATGATTGGACTCAGAACAATATTATATAGCCAGAGGAATATACTTAAATGAAATACGTGACATAGGAACAAAGGAAACGAATTCTGGACTGAAATACTTTGAGTAAGGCAACGAACCAGACGTCTTATCGGGTTTACTAAATATTATAGGAATATACTATAATTGGACTATATATAAATAGCACCAGGCAGTCTTCGGCTGAGTTGACGCTTCTCTGTAACGCTAAAGCACTAGGTTCAGCAAATATCTGACAATGATATGGCAGAATGGCCCTTATAATAGTGAATGTAATAAATAAAATAGTGGAGAATAAGAAAAAGCAAAGGAAGCTGATAAGTTAAAGGAAGACAAGAGGTAAAAAGCGATGATAATGGCAAGTTAAATACGAATAGTGAAAATCTATAAGTATTTCAGAAGATATATATCTGACGCTATTCTCTTGTGTGTATACCTGTGATGAAGGCTTAATACGCTATACCTCCACCAATTAGGTTAATCTCGATTAAATTTTAACGTGTATTGAATCATACGAGGAATCAGATTACAGCTCTAATTATGTGGATTAGGAAATAGTAAAAGCATTGTGTGGAAGTCCGTATTAATATATATACTAAGATAGAGAGACTAGGTAGTGTATGGATCATTCACTTTAGCTGGTGAGTTAACCTATTGATAGTAGTGGATTATTAGAATTTGAGGCATATAGATTAACTTGGGGACTGTATAGATTATATATAAGAGTTAACTTTTTATCGCGTGAAAGAATTAATATGTATGATGATATATACTTTTCTTCAAAAGTAGAGATAATTATTATGTTATATAATAATTGATCCTTCTTCTTATATTATTAATCTCTTTCACGGAAGTATATATTTTGGTCATTCAGTAGTCTGGAGAATTATAATAATAGAATATAAATTAACTGATGGATAGATATGTTGAATAATCAAACTCTCTAGAACTTGGGAGGATATTGAGATATTAATTATTATATAAGACATTCCATGAATGAGATTAACTACATGAAGATATACCATATATATTGCTGTGACAATTGGAAATATTACCAAGTTAATTGATGAGAATATAGTAATAATATATATAAATTATATTTTTAAATGTATAATTAGAATTATAGAGTGAGCAGCTATAGATGATAAGAAATATAATTGATTGATTTTGTTTATTGGTGTAATATTTTCAAATGGTGGAACGGAGTCTAATACGATGTAGACGAAGTTTCTAAAATTCTGTGTCGCGTAAATAGATGAAAATCGCATTCACTAATATGTTCGTTTGAATTTGAGTTCGGAATTTAGATTTATTAATGATTTCTAGTATATATTAATGTATATAAGCTTATATATTTTTTTTTGTTTTTTTTACAGTAATGTAAATATGTAAAAAGGTGAATTCATTTGATCAGATGACATCATCTTTATGAGTAATGGCAGTATAACTATTGGATAAACACTGTAGATTATAGTAGTAGAGTAAAATATAAAAGTGTGATCTATGTGTATGTTTATTAGATCGGACTAAGGGAATTAGTCAAGTACTGGGAAAACCAGAGTGGAATAAAATATTCTTTTTTATTAACGTATATATAATTTATTGACTTTGCGTTATTATGATTAATATATCAATTGATATATAGTTAATTAATTATTTTTTATAATTCATATTTGTTATATATGTAAAAAGGAATATACATCCTCAGATTTTAAAGTCTCATCTGCTCAGCCGATCCTAATGATTTTGTATTTTTAAAATGAATATTTGTATATGAATGATTGAATGGAAACACCTGCTGTAATCGAAAGTGGTTTTAATATATATTCAGGTAATCTTATACTTTACGAGAGCCATACGTATTAATTCATCAAGTATGTCGACAATCTATGTGATTAGTTTATACGAATTAAAAGAGATCGTTTCAAATTCTCTATGCGACCAAAGAAATCATAATTATATAGAGAATAATATAAGAAAATATAAATGATTAATGTATTTGTTATTAATATAGTAAAAGATAGTAATATATTAATTTTATAGTAACGAACGTAATTTTTATTAATAATATGTATTGATAATATTATTCAGAACTTTGTATTCATATTAATATTAAAATGGAGTTAATGCTTTATGATATTTTATATTATAATATGTCTATTATTTTTATCTAGCTCTATTTTACATCTATTTTTGATTATCTATTTATATATATATATAATATGATATAAAAAGCAAAATTTTGAATTTGGAATATAAAAAATATACAAGAAAAAACATGTAGGTGCTAAATAAAAAAAATGTAATAACATAAAAAATATAATATATTATAGTAATATAATATATTATCTAATTAGAACTTAGATTATTATCTAATTTATTGTGTTATTTATATAATATATATATTATAATTTGATTATTAATAAAAACTAGTATTATATTTTTTAATTTGATTACTATATTATATTATAATATAACTATATATGTTATTATTTAATTTATATTAGTTATTGTTTATTTCTATCAATATATATTAATTATGAACTAAATTTATTACGCATACTGTTACTTGAAACGGGCTTGAAGGACCCTCTCTCTCATAGCAAGAGGGCAGAAAATAAATACAGGTAAAACACACCACCAACATTTCCCGCTATTCGCCAATCTATTAGAGTGAGACGAGACTGTGGAGTTTTAACGAGAGACGGAAGATAATTATTTTTATTTATAATGCTTGAAGAGAGTATCGAACCTAGGAAGCAGAAGGGTTGGGAGATCTTTGAAAGCTCGTGTGACGATACCACCAACAGCAAAAACTGAGTTGATGTTTAATTTCGGGTGGAAGCGAAAATGTTCGATTGGATAAGTGCAAGGGCACGCGCCTTGTCTCTATAAGCGACTGTGTCGAAGCAATGCAGCTAGTTTGGTCATGCGAGGTGTCATCGCTCATCAGGCAACAATCTGCCGATCTGTGGAGACATCCGAGGATATCAGACAACAGCGAGTGGAGCCAACGTTCATACGAGTGACTCACGTCGCACGAGATATGAGGGTCGAAGCAGAGGTCTTGGAAAGTAAGGAGACGTTATTAGTATTTACGCATTGAGACTCCGATAACTCTACATCCATCATATAATAACACAGCCTGGGCGCTGGTGAACCGGAGGCCCTCAGATGTAAGAACAGTACTCCAAACAAGGGCGATAACAGGTCCTTACGTAACCTTGGAGATAGCTATGGAGGAAGGAAAGATTGCCCCCGCCACAGTCTTATAATAGGAGTGAATCGCTTCCAACTCCAGCAGTGCGTGGCTCAGTATTGAGGCATTTGACCTTAGCAACCGTGTTTGTGGTATGCAGGTGTGCCATATATGGACATATCTTTTGTTTTCTATCGTATGTAACTCATAAGATATGGTTTTGTGTCAACAGGTGAGAACGTTGGTGCCGGTGAAGGAACTAGTAGTTAGCGCTGTAGGGTGTTTTAGAGAGGCGAGGTGTAAGTGTAAGTTGAGGTTTTTCAAAAGAGTTGAATTTACATAGGTTGCGGGCGGGGAAAATACTCCATAGTGCTGCCGAATACGGTGGTGCGTGCATAGTATAATAGAATCGGAGATAAGCTGGAAGAACGACTGAGAGAGAGATACTCATAGAGCTGATTGCAAAAGAGGGAGCAAGATTTGAAATGAGAATCGTGGACAGAGCAACTGTCGAGATGCTTGCAACTCAATCGACATATATAACGATCGAAGCACTAGCTGATACGAAGATGACTCTGTGCTGACGTGATACAGTCTATGACAATAGCTAAGTCTTATTGGCCGTTTTAAATAAGTTATGGAGGATAGTGAAATAGAACCCTTGCGGTAACGCACAACAATTGCCAGTAAAGTGCAGGTATTAGAGTGCACTCCATCTAATCGGTGCTGAGTAATCGTGAGCGGTCTAGAGTTAAACAACTTGACAAGAGCTCACATTTCAGAAGTGAGAACTGAGAATGTATACACCCTAAGGGAAGGGAGCGTTAGAGAGTCTAAGACTACTGAGACTAGAGGTTTGCTTAATGTGTTAGTAGGATCTTCTTTAAACCCGACTCAATAAGCTATTGATCATATGTATGAGATTCTACCTACATACTTTGATCCACCATAGAGTAAACATAAGGAAAGATCAATACTCATATACATTCGAGCTCTAGATAGGAGAGTATCGTCCGCGAAGTCTGACAAATACGAGCGTCCAAACGAAATACCGAATGATGCTGAAAGAAGGAAATGAAGACTCCAATGATCCAGGAAATGAGTTTCAAATTGTTCCCCAATTTTCCATTATTATATATAATAAGATGTTGTTTCATAGAATTGTTAGATAATACAAGTCGAAAGCTATTTGGGTTCACGATAGTTATTGGGATCAGAGCTGCTTATCGCCATTTTCTGCGATTGGACTTGGATCAGACCATGCGCGCTTCCAGCACTGCAGGAAATTATTAGTATCTGATAAGTAAAGAGAGTAGAGTCTGAACGAAGACAAGCGCCAGATCAGAGCACACTTCCTCAAAAGACGGGGAGAAATGCCATCCGGGCAACTAGCCTTCCTGACTTTCATAGATTTCAGAATCCCATGCACCCGAATCGATGGGTTAAATCATCCTGGGAATGAGATTCTATGGGAATAACTGAGCAGGAGACGAGGGGAGTGATCGAAACGGAATGCGTGTCAGAGTAGAATAGATGAATGTGCAATTATAGGTGCCAGGTACGAGAGAGACATTAAGACCTTATGTCTAGTATCTAAGAGTTATGCTACAGTAACGCGTCACGAGCGAATAATGAGGAGGCATATAGGCAGATTTATCAAAAGTTTATGAAGAAATGTTTATTATAGTCTGGATAGAGAAAATTTTATCAGTGGAAGAGCCAAGTAGGTTGTCGCGCTTTCTTTTAGTGAAAGCGACAGCCGATGCTACCGCCTATGTGAATAAGGTAATAAGGCCTGCACGAAGCGGAATATTTGGAGATCTATTATTTCATATTTACTATCTGAAGTAGGGTTGCTATACGTAAGGTAAGATATATTCTTCTAGTGACTACGTATACTCATTATACTAAATATTGTTAAAATAATATAATCTCGAGTAGCAATATGCGCCTAGTATATTTGCGCGCAGGGCCGATGACGCTGTTAAACAGTATAAGAGTGGAAGGTGCGATCGGACCGTGGCGGTTCCTTTATATACTCACTTAGTGCGATAAAGAGATAGGGTGAGAGTATTACTCACTAAGGGTGACTTATCATAGTCATAGGAAGTAGTAGTTTACTGAACTAGTTCTATAGTTATGAATATAGTATTTCACAGTATACATTTAATTATATAATATATAGTTAATTATGAGTTCTATATTAGATAATAATATTAGTGAGTGGTGTAACGGGTATGATATAGTACGTAGCTGCTGTCATAATTTGCCATACGATTAGTGATTGGAACGATTAATCGTCATCGTCATCAGGCAAAATCGGCATATTTTTTATAATCGTTTCATCGTCTCAGTCCATTCAAGTTTCTCAAATTTTCGTGCTTCGTATTATTTTGCGCGAAATTAATTGGCAAATATTAAGAATTTTGGAATAATAATAATGAATAATTTAATATAATAATAATAATAATAATAATAATAAGTAATAATAATAAGATTATATAAATATTATAGTCGTTAAATAGTCCATAATAATAATGAGTGAAGATTGGAGATACCATAATATTACTAACTAGTTATAAAGTAATTATCGGATATGGGGAAGATTGTAATGAGGATACGTGATTATGATAATATATGTGTATCGAGCTATATTGAATTATTAATAATAAATAATATAACAGTATATTAATAATATTAATGAATATCAATATATATATATATATTAGGTTAGTAGTAACTCTATATATAATATAATAAATAATTCTTAACACTGAATTGTTCAAATAATACTAAAGTCGATAATTAATAATCTAGAATATTATATAATATATATATGTGTATGATAGTATATATACTAATATATATATATATATAATACTAATACTATATAGTATATATATATATATATATATATATAATTAGATATATTATTATAATTAATATATATATATTAATCACGTAATGATATACTATTAATTTCAATATAGGTGATGTATGATACATTATTACCACTATATGCTAATAGGTTCGGGCCTTTCTGTTATATAGCGTTTCATATAACATACATCATTGGCTGCTACTCACAAGATAACAACATTGGTACTTTCAGTGTGACACAATACTTCTAAATAGGAGCAAATCATCGAGACGACAAGGAGAAAAAGTAGAAGACAGCAACCTTTTCGAACAAGCTATCATGTTACAGAACGGATAGAAAGACCAATGACTCACCGTTCCTATATCTCAGTGCTCACGATTGTGATAGTCACGTTGTATAAAACCTTGTCCCTACTTAAGTGATGTACCATTGTCTGAGCTTGCTACGTAAGAAAGAGTCATGACTAAGAGCGCTACTGGGTGGTTATGCTATAGAGAGCAGCGATCTGGATGAGATATAACATTATCTTTTGTGCGCAATATCGGTGACTGTTCCAAATGCATGCCTGCGTGAGAATAGGTGTTCATTCCGCAATCGTGGGTCAAGCGCAGCTCCTCTAAGCAATCTTTCGGCCAAAACTGTTATGTAACTCGCAATAATAGCTCGTATATGAAATGTCAGTACGAGAATAAATCGTTGAGGGAGATGAGGAGAGAGGTGATGGATATATTTTAGAAAGGGCCAAATTTGATATTGCGTCGCTCGCTAGACTGAAACAAAATTAGGTGGGGTGGTGGGAGTGGAGTGGTGGTGCGAATATATCGGTGTGTGCTATAGAGCTGTGGAATGACTGAGAGTCGCAAGAAGGGGGACAAATCGCAGTGAATTTCTCGTCTAAGTTCTGATATATCAGTGAGTTGAGTCGTCTAGTCACGATGCACTATGGTAGACTCATGTATGTTGTCCGACATTGAGTACTTGTTCTTAGCAGCAGTCTGTACCAGTTTACATTTGTAAGTTGTGAAGTACCACAGGTCTATAGAATTTCCCACTGTATGATGGCTTCA
Organism: Trachelipus rathkii; assembly: GCA_015478945.1. Lineage (NCBI taxonomy): Eukaryota > Metazoa > Arthropoda > Malacostraca > Isopoda > Trachelipodidae > Trachelipus > Trachelipus rathkii. The sequence goes on from JABUQX010027868.1 coordinate 7,964, forward strand.
CATGCGACCATATCTATCACATTGCAGCGGTAAATGTCTTGACCAAAAAGCTACAGTGTTATCATATTTTCTGAGGATAATTTTGAATGAATGTTTTGGATGGGGGGAATAGGAAGACATTCAGTTCTGCTCATTGCCAACATAATCTGCACGTGATTGTCAAGGAGTTTTTCTTTTTAACAGTTGATCGACACCACTCCAGGAGCAGATGCAATGCTATTCATGGAGGGGGTGCTAAAATAAACAAAATACTCATTTTTCTAAAGAATATATATATATTCTACTCTTAGCCAGAGCCACTTCTATGTGTCACTCGCGAGCGGTCTTATACAACAAGTGATATAAATTCGACAGGTAGGAGGAAAGTGGAGAGCACAGATAGGAAAGAGAAATTCCACAGAAAAGATGTGGGTCGGAAAGGAAGGAAGCACCACAAGCACTAATCTACCGCTCATGATGATGTTACAGAATGTCAACACAAACTACTGTTCTGTGCGGCAGATACGAGCACCTTAGTTGTGCTACGAAAGGCGTCGTAAAGGGTGGGGTGGTACCGCTCCTGGTGAATTTTATAGTATTCCGAATCTTTTGTGCGCATTCGCAATGACTTAAGCACGTCGAGGCAGCGGTACCTCATAAGATTAAGTGAGTATCCATCACATGAACACAACATCGCCTCGCAAAAACGATAAGACCTTTACTTGGATTGTACCGAGATTAAGTACTCGACTCCTCTTAATTCCACACCATAAGACCCGGAGTGAAACCAGAGGCCCTTTTCCCAGTTTCACCATACTGATATGCTATACGCAGCTTAAAGCGTACCTACAGGTAACATACACCATGCACCATGGGCGCTGTGCGACCTATGCATTAGTATAAATACGCTGGGCATAAAGCTTGATAGAAAAGGAGGAAGTTCTCCCCAGTCTAAACGAACTTCCAGTTCTTACTGAGGTACCACGCCTCTCAGCCAGAGCCGTTTGATGATGTACGGTTTCACTAAGACATTTTTTTGTTCTTACATGTTAGAAGTTTTAATTGACACACCGGATGGTTTATCACAGCTTGTCAACCTAGGAGAAGACCGACATGAGTACCCGTGAAATTGTTCGCAGAGGCTACTAGATTCTGAGAAGGTATTTTGGAGAAGAGGAGATTTGTACATAGAGCATGGGATTTCTCATTAAGAATTGAATTTTCAGGCAGAAGTTATGTCGGTGAGATAAGGGCAGTTCGAAGATATGTGGAAATGGAGGAAGGCACTCTCAAAGCACGAGATTGCAAATGGTGAGGAGTGTTATTCCATCAGAGATAGGGGAGTAGAATTTGAGGGTGAGTGAGCTTCAAGAGACATATAGATGCGGTACTAGTCTAGGGTGGAATAACAGAGTGGGATTTAGATTGTTATAGAACTGCAGATGAGAGATAGAGATAATGATAGTATGAATCCTATTAAGTGGTAAGTTTATAGTAGTGCTAATATAAGTGTTTAGGAGAGGGTAAGAATAGTAAGCACTGACGGCGAACAGCTTAACTGTTGAGCAGGAGAGAGGAATATTAAGGTTGCTCCATCACGAGAGAGCCAGTATATTAGTGTGAGATATAAAAGAGCTAGATATAATGAAGCAAAAGAGAGAGGAAACACCCCAAAGAGAGGGAAGCTTTGAGAGAAGTGACGCCGTGCGCATCACTCGGTCAATGCTTTGGATATGTCAAGCCCCCACCACCCAAGTCTCCACGTAGTTCCCTAAGAGGGAAAACCACATGAGCATAGCGGTGACGGCGCTTAACATAATTTTCTCTCGTACACCGATCAGCTTCATGTTTCAACGAGAAGCGTACTGCGATCCGCACGTGCACGCTATCTCCTCTCAGATCGATTCTAAGCGCTATAGTGCAAGTTGAGTAGAGTGGTTTCCTCGCGACCACGCATATATATAAGAGTAGCAATTGAGCAAGAGGTGAGAGAAGCTATACAATGGCGACGTTATCAGGTTTTAACACAGCATCCTCAGGTCTGCAGAGCGCGCTTAGCGTTTCGCTTTATAATATCTCAGGGGGAAAGAGGGATCATGGACTTTAGGATCGGAATGAAGGGAGCCACGAGCTAATCCTAAAGTTGAGGAGGGAAAGTGCTAGTGTGTGGTGTATGTGGAGACGCTATAGAGATGTATATCCGTAGGATGGATTTAGCGACGCGCGGCTGCCGAGAAGAGACATTTAGGCACCTTCTTGTGTCAATGAACGAGGTTGTGCAGGAGTGTGCAATGACGCGATCACTTTCGTATTTAATGACTCCAGTTTAAGTACGCGGAAATCTGATCATGCGAGTGGAGGTAGTGGACGGTCGAAGTGCACAGCTTGGAGGTGTTATAGTGCACATGCACTCTGGCTAAGGAGTTTTGAAAGATTTGTGCCAGTTAGGGGGAGTGAACGCAAAGGGAAGTGTGTATCACAAGAGGCACTACTAATAACCTCATTTTCATAGATGGAAGAGCCGAGTAGCTTGCTCGTGCCGGCAAACCAGAACTAATTAGTGGCGCCTGGGGCATAGCGATTCTACTAAAGATCTGAGAAATCTATAGAATTAACATTAGCAGCGAGCTAGGAGGGCGACTATCGGTGTCAACATGATGTTAGATCAAGAAGTACATTTGCTCTAGCCCGCGGAATACGAGCAGCCCAGATAGCTTATGGAGCAGTGGGTGAGTTGATGGCAGAATGTACACTCACCGGACCTTTTAAGGCCAAGAAGCAGACCAAAGTGCATAGGGTGCTTCTACGCACCTCGTAATGTCCAGTTAGAACATAAGGCACCGAGTATGGTTTCAGCGGCGGACATGACGAGTACTATCAAGTGTGAGACAGGATTATTAGTATGGGAGGAAATATAAAGACTTTTGTAGTTCGCAATTGTTGAAGCAGATAGGAATGCAAGATGTTAGTGCTGAGGGAATACGCAAGCGAAAATTTGAATCCGTGAGAAGAGTTCATAGGATAAAGAAGCTACAACACCTGTGTCAGTCCATCTCAATCTCAGCGATTATTTAGTATTTAGACTCACCCCTCTTTACTCTAACTCTAGTCGCTACTATAGATCTGTCGTGTATAGCGCTGCGACAGCGATCAATGATGGTGATATCAAGGCAACCTGGCAACTAGCTTATTCGTGCATGATAGGCCACAGATTTATAAGCAACGTAACGTGCTATGATGGTCCTCGATCATAAGGTGAGAGGCAATACATTTCGTACGATATAGCCTTTGCGGTCGATCATTTTAAAGGCTCCCGTTCCTGGTCTAGAACTGTGTGTTTTATTTACAGTTAGATCTTATGTGGTGTATAGAATCGGGAGTGTTCGCGGGGATAGAGTGCCGCATACCAACCTATTGATGTCCCTACGATTTCTAACGCACCAGAGGAACAATTTAGACATAAGTTAGCAGATCATATAAGCTAGTGACGCACAGTAAGAACAGCACGACTAATGTTCTCCTCAATTGTCCGATTAATTCCAACGCAAATGGAACTCGTTTCTACTATGAATATACACGTTTTGTAAAATGTAACGTAGATACTAATTTGAAGTATGACTCTAGTTAGATTGTATTATGTATTTATTAATTATTATATTATTATTGTATTATTAATTATTATGATTATGATTATGGATTATGATTATGAATTATCATATATTATTATTATTATTATTAAATAATGTTAAAGACTATACTATTATTATTATTATTCCAGTTTGTCCATTCTCAATTATTATTTATTATTATTATTGAGACTATGGAATCAGAAATTTTGATCGCTAAAATAGTTTCGGGAGGTTGAACCCCCTTCCCTGACCCCTCACCTGGATAACAGTGTCTATATATATAAGAAACATATCTTAGCTCGGTAGCAAGTATCATCTCATAGCGTTGTTAAGTCATTATACATATATCTACGAGAGGTATATACGGCTCTCTGCATTGCCTGGTTATGATATACTTCAAACACTAATGTGACTACTCGAAATAGTCCAAAATGCAACATGTCGAACTGATAAAGCTATCTGTAACATGATATAGCTAGTGAGATGTGACGTTTGGATTCCTCTTTCTGCCTCTTATATTATATTTAGTATATAGTGTGAATACTGCTACCTATAGTCGTTCTCTCAGGGCAAACACTCGGCGTGGTTGAGGGTGAAATGAACTTGCACGAGTGGTGGAACAAGAGATGAAAGTCCATCTCAGGACCTCACAATCAATTATCAGAAATATTGTTAATGGTAGAAGAAAAGAACATTAACATTCCGTTAGAAAAGTGGAATGGATTAGAGTGGAACAATACAAAGATAATCGCGTGTGGGGAGTGAGAGATACGACAGCTAACGTATTAACGGTGAAGGCGTAAATGGTCCTGTGCAAGTGGTTACTTAGGCAGGATAGGTAAAAAATATACGATTATCATCTCAGGTAGTATGTCACTACTGACTACTGATATTATATTATAATGTTTAATAGTATAGTGAGCGTGATATAGTGTATACTATTCATTTCGTAAGGGTATACGCGTGTATATATATGACTAATTTTATTTTCAGAGCAGTGTGGGGATGTGAGCATATAATATAATCATAAGTTGAATAAATAAAGGATGCGATCGTTAACTCCGGTGAGATAGGTGAAGATAGATAGAGAAATGAGTTAAGCTCTCACAATATCACACATATATTAAGGATTAATAGGTGTGAGTATTACGTACTCTACGCTGGATTATATGTAAGTGTGTAAGTCTATTAATATAATATATTCACGCAGAGGTAAGGTTAGTACTATATATATACTGATAATATATATTATATTATAACGTATTTTACCATATATCGATCATACCGTTGTACCGAAGTGGGGATAAGTTACGTGCTAGGTCTACTTTTATATCAATCATTTATGGCGGAGATAAGTTAGCGTGAGAGAGACATTGAATTTGCAGAGAGAGAGAAGAGATGTTTTAGTTGAACTCGTCTTTCAGTCAATTCTTAAATAATCAGTTTTTGGTTTTTTATACATTAGTCGTCCAGTGTTGAAAAGAGTCATCGATTTATATATAAATGCCTTGCTCTAATCGTCTCGGGTCATCAGGCCAAAAAAGATTTCCATCCGTGCCCATCACTAATATTCATATATATACTAACGGATTACAGATTAGGTGTAAGAAATATTATTTATATATGCTATAGTGATAATATATATTTAATACTTATATTATATCGTAAAGTAAGGCAATATCACCATAGTATATATATATTATATATATAGCTATTATATATAGCACGAAGTGATAATATATATATAGATCATATATTCATCATCACCCAACTTCTTTCCCAAGACTGGGGGTAAGGTTCGTCCCATGCACCGGAAAAGGAGTAGAAGGATATGACGCAAGTCGAAAGAAAGCGCCGCCTTCCTAACCGTCTCCTTTATACCATTAATTGAGAACTCGTCGCGTCATTCAGAAAAATATCACCCTAGGTGTTCACGGAAGCTGCGACGGAACCCTCACTATGGCATCTTCGTCAATGTAGGGTTCATCCCTTGGCCAGGTGGGAAACAACCGATACCCCTCACAAAACCATGCTCATTTCACTCAAGATTATTATGCGACTTTCTTCTCGCCTCTGCCAACTCTCACGAGCGACATTCCTGGCGCCTCCACTAGTCCACCGCATATCCTTTACCAAATAGCATCCAATCTCATACTTTTTTCTTCGAATTTCCCAGCGGTCGTAAATGCCAATTTCCTCAGATTTCACCAACGCATCATTGTTATCTTTACACCCAATATTATATCCGCCTCTAAGCCAACCGCTTATCATTATCCTTCCCGCGCATGAGCAAGCATCTCACTGAACTTTGATTTATTGATGTTTCTTCAGCACCACAAAATTCTAATGCATTCATTCTCCTTTAATTAATTCGTTCTCTTCTCACGAGCGTAACAAGCACGGCGACTAATCATTGGTCCATTTCTAGCAACACATAGTATCATTTGATTATAACTCTATTGTTCACAGACTCTAGGTTTCGCATACGACTAATGACATTAGCACGAAAGGGGCAATAATAACCTCACATTAACCCTAGCTCAGTTCAAGACTTGTAACTTTACATCCACAAAGGATATAATAATCCTATTATAATTATTATTTATAATTATATATATATTATATATTAATATATAAACTAATTGTATTATATAATTATAATTATATCTATATATATATGATTATAATACTATTAAAGTTATATATTTAATGATATTCTTTTTATGTCCCCATGTACAATATTATATTATTAATAATATATATCATATATAAATTAGATATAATAATAATAATATATTCGTTTATACGTCATGTACTAAAAGATTCCAATATTGATTTATAAGAATCCTGCAATTCAAGATATTTACCGATTAAGCCAATACGCACTACTGTTTTCGGATATTTCAATTTATCCAAGAATGTACGCCATTTAGAAAGATTCGGGTGACCAGTAACTTCGAATCTCAACAAAAGAAGGCATTATATAGGTTATACTATTATATATATACCTACTATATATATATGACTCAATATTAATAATATATATATATATATATATATATTATATATATGTTGTATATACGATATATTAATATATATATAATCAGTATTAATATATATATCTAAACTATAAGTTTTCTAATCTTCGTAAGCACTTGGTATGCACAGGAAGCATCAACATATTCTCTTACCTGCAGGTGAGCGGTGCGTTTATAAAAATGTGGCTCCGTGGATTAGGGCCATTACTACGGTTATGTTAAAATAAAATACGCTTTTAAAATAATATCATATTTATTATTCTAATAAATTTTTAAAATAATTATACTACTATACTATATATATTATATATATATATATATATATATATTATATTATATTATATATAATATAGCTATATATAGTATTAGGTTAACGCAGTGATGTGTGTATATGTATAATTTATTAGTTAATGTTAATAGATATTAACGGAAGAAATGTATATAAATTACAGTAGAGTAGAGATCATATAAATATATATATATATATATATTATATATATAGTATATATATATATATATATAGTTATTATCATATTTATAATATTACGTATATATTATATATAATTTAATTAGTATATATATATAATATATAATTGTGTTGATTTGGTGGTTTGTTTTAACGATGTAAATAATACCATGCATTGAAATCCTCATGGTGAATAAAATGATTAAGTGTATAGTAGTTAAAGTACCTATCATGTATGGCATTTCACTTTTTTTAAAGATATACTCATTTAAATGTTGGCCGTGACTACTGTTTAAATGATCCATCCTGAAAGTCCAATCGTGGACCGACGCGTTCCAGAGCCAAGCGTACCGTATGTCGCGTGTCACCAAGCTAGCTTTATGTTGGCTTCAATAAAAGTCGTGATGTGAGCTGGGTTCTTATGCCCTGAAGACCAGTGACTTTATCACGGTACTACCCAAAGAAAATATCCCACCTGGTGCCTGACCCCTATCCCGTCACATCTAGGACGGCAATTGCACAACGGTCCAAAGCGGTGAAATAAAATTCGCTCACCAAATGTAACCCGTGCAATGGGGAACGCTACTCGCGACAGATAACGGAATGAATTCTCTCTGACACAGAAAAGTTAGAAGCCCGTCGCCTCCGTGAGCTTTGCGTTCAAAACAAACGTGCCGCTACTGTTGCCTATATTTGATTACGCGAAGAAAACAATGGACTCAATTGAGAAAATCATTTTGCTTCCATTTGAGGTTGAGACAAACTCTGATTTCATGTTTTGGACCTGTGAATATGGCCTCCTAGATCGTGCGATACGATCACACAATGGATTATTTATATATATGGGGTTACGGTAAAGTACTGGTCTTGGGGAAAAGGCAGCCTCCATCGACGCTATTAGAAGCCAACATTGGCTTCGCGCTATATTCGAGACATACCGGTCGCTATATTCTGATTTTCAGGATGGAACATTTAAACCGTAGTCGCGGCCAACATTTAAATGAGATTATTATTGAATATTCCTTTGCTCGTACGTATTGTAATTTTTTTCCATATAAACTTTTCACATAATCCTCAATGCAATTCATTTTATTTCCATGGTAAAAACAACCTCTATTCGCTAAAATCACCCTAATATGTATATCGAGTATTATTATATAGATTATTCTATTATCGTATAGATCGTATATATATCCGTATTATATTTCTATATACTTTAGAGATGCGAAAATAGATTAACGAGTTGGCTGATTTATCTATTACTAATGTATATAATTATCTAGACCTTAGTATTTACGTTTACTTTCAATGCTTAATAATTTAATATATGATATTTATCATATATTTATTACTCATAACAATTAATATAATAATATAATATCATATATCTTATATATATTATATATATTTTAGTGACTAAAGCGTATTTCGTTTTATGCATTTGTGGCTTACGAACCAGTTACGGTAAGAAGACTGCTCAGAGATTTGAGTTCGTTTTTGTCAAGCTTATAGAAAAATCAAAAGAAATAGATCTCACTCAACGTAAGGAATCTTCCTAATCTATCTTCTGTTAAAGGTTTGCTGATTTAGTGATATCAGCGCCAGGATTTAGCACTGTTCTATAACGAAAAACTGTTAAGCAAACAAGACATGCGCGTGCGGGGTAGGCCACACGTCTGAATTGAATGAATGTTTCATTCAATAAAATCAGCTTTAAATTTAATTTCTTCCCGAGTGAATAACTCCATCATAACATAGTAATGTTTCTTTTTCCAACTTAATGGTTGTTTATTTTTTTATTTATGTGTTTATTCCAAACCACGTGCTCCATGCAAAAGCTGATTCCGGATTTGGAGGGGTATTGCGAAGATATATGCTGCTCCCAAGTAAAGTTTAGTGGTCTTGCTAGCTTGCTATTTTATCGCAAGCCCACTAATACTTTAACACTAGAAATAATTTCTTTTATTTCTATCTTCATTCATAAAATTGCGGATCTAAGGACCCGCGTACACAAGCCTTTGTTATTTGTTCTGATTGGAAGTATTTCCATATGATGAAATCACCTTTCTCCGTAAATTTTGCTAGCTTTTAGCCTTTTAGTATCCTCTAGACCTTTTTGATAAAACTGTTTACTCGTTCTCGATAACACATATCGCCCTAAAAACTAACTACTGCATATGATGTTCCTAACTTCCTGTTTTACGCTCGCTTCCCTACATTCCAGATGATCTTCTACTTTCAGAATTAGAAACATCTTAAAAAACAAAAACTTTTCACAATTACAACTCATTGGCAGTTTCTTTAAGATTTAAAGAAGAATTCTCAATGGAAAGAAATGACAGAATATAGAGCTCTAAGCTGTATACGTCAACTATGTAAGGCACAAACTTTCCTATACAAAGTGCGAACCTTCAAACACATGGGCATTTCCTTTCGTAGGGAACGGGTGATCCTAACCTGGAAATATTTAATATTCTCTGGGCATCTGCTTTTACATTGGAACGTTCGCATACACTAACCAGCACAGGTGAATTTATTTAGTTCTGATTGCGCAGCTATCTTTACTGTGAGACACTTATTATTTCCTAAGAGTCTGTCGGTAGAAGTATTTATCTTTTCCTAAAATTCTCCATTCTTCAAAAATGTGTTCTATCGCACGTTTTTGCCAAGATGGGATTTAGAGAGAATTTGGTTTAGAATCGTGTGTTAACTTTAGAGTAGTTCTAACCACACCCCTTCATTGAACTTGAGGAGGCGTCATCTTGAGTTGTACTCACTCACCACGAGCCACTTTCATCTTGTTGGAATTTGTGCCACGGTGGAATACTTTCTCGCTAGGATACACTCTCCATCTACCTCTGAATCTATCTGTGTCTGGTGGAGTTCACACACATGCAGTAGATACACATCTCGACATATCTCCTTTCATAACACGGAATGAAAGGTTATAAGTCCATTTCGTTTGTTTGTTATTTTTTTCGCGTGAGCCTCTAAAAAAGCTTCCACTCTCGTAAACACATCTGCTGTTTAACTGTGTATTAGAGAGAAAGTGCCCACCGCAGTTTGCTGAGAGAGGTGTTTCGAGTGACTAACCGGTGAATCTATTAGATATTTATATATAGAAAACTAAGATATTTAAACTCGTTAATAAGTTTTTACTGTAAATTAATTATTACTCGGAGAATCATGAAATAATAGACTCGTCAATCCTAATATAGGTGATACAGTCTCTGGATCCGTGTAAATTTTTGGTGAAAGCTATTATGATGATTTTATCATGGAGAGTAACTTGATTCTTTTATATGGTAAATATTGAATAATAATATTCTCTATTTTTTACTCTATATATTCGCACTACGGGATATTAACTGTGGAGAGGTAATCGCTAACTATGTCCGAGAATCAATTTATTTTACTATTTAATTTCGAGTAATATTATTATCTATTGTTTCTGAATTAAGATAAATTACTGGTTTTGTAATTTATTATTAACAGTCTATAAATCACAATGAAAAATATTAGCATATCTCCGTAGTGATTTATAAGTGAATTTGTTATTAGAAGCATCTGTATTTAATTCTCATTATGTTATATTTTTTTGCGTTGGCGATTGTATATTAAGACATAGACACCAGCAGTAACGCGAATACTCATTAACTCTGGTGATTAGTACATATGATTCTTGAAATCTGTATTTCTCATTCGCTATATCTATATGCAAACAATGTATAGGTAAACACGCCAATAAAATATAACTGCCTAAACAGTAACTCGTTATAGTATGAGGCACTAGGGATATTATCAGATAAATGTTGAGTGTACTTGGAATCCCTTAATTATTGGTAAATAAGACTGTAGAACTATATATATTAAGACCTATTACCGCGTTTATGTTACGGTGGTACTCAGACTTGAGGTTTTATTTGTGAGTGTCCGGTAACACAATATATTTAAATTATTAATAATATAATATATATGGGGATATAATCATTAAGTATGATTATATATATATAATTATATATATATTTATCTAATATTATATATATTATATATTATATATATTCTAATATATATTATATATTATATATTATTAATTAATATAATTATATATTATATTATAACCTATTATATGTATATATATATTTAATATTATATATATATATTTATATTAAATATAATAATATATTAATATAATATATACATATTATTTATTATTAAATTAATATTAAATATATATAGATTATTATATATATATATTATATATATTAGATATATAATACGTTATATATATATTATACGCTTATTAATAATATATATAGTTATATTAATATATATATATACTATAGTACACACTATATAGATATAATATATATAATTATAATATAATTAAATATAGTATTTAATAGGTAATATTAATATAATATATACGTTATATATATATATATAGAAATAAAAAGTTAGTATAAATGACATCACAATGTGATATGTAGATGTAATAGATCACACATAGACAATACGAAGATTTGAAGGGTTTAAATTTTAGACTTAGTTGCATTTATATATATTTATTTTATATATATTATATATAGTATATATTAATAATAATATATATTATATATATATATATATATAATATAATATAATTATATATATTAATATATATATATTTATATTATATATATATATAGTATATATATTAGGAATATAATGTGTTAGCAACAATTTATGATAAATGTACAGACAGCAAGCAAAATACGAAGATTTACAAATGCATGGAGAATATAATTGAGTTACTTCAAAGATCTCACGGAGAGATTCGATATTCAGAGTGTGTTAATGTTCGTTGGTCGCATCAAAATATCTTTGACTGAGCCGTCGTGCCACTTCTAAACCACCCAGCGCAAAGCAGTTTCTGCATTATGAATCTCAACAAAATCACTTCGAAGCCTCTTCCAGAGTGATCACGGTAGCTGCTACTATTCGATCATTTTACAAAGATTTTTTAATACCTTCAACGGTGTATGAGGAACAATGTTCAAATAGTTAAGAGCAATAAACTGCACGGAGCTGGGTTATCCGGCTTTAATTTCTTTTTGTAATTTTGATTTTGATAGTTATTTTACGAAACACAATCTATTTTCATTCCGTCTCAACACTCAAAAACTGTATCTAGCACCTTTATGCCTTAAGGCAGCAGTCCGGCTGACCGAGAGCTGACCGGGCCTTCCGAGTCATCGTCACGGTAACGGCGACCGCACAGAGAGAAGTAGGTGGCTCAGGCTGGGCTCCGGCTCCGGCTCTGGCTCCGGCTCCGGCTCCGGATACGGATACGGCTGCACGATCTGTATCTAGACTTTGGCCTCTGGATTCGCAACTCTGATTATAGTTATAATAAATGACCTCAATAGTTAGATTAAATGCTGAAAATGAAGTGGCAAACAATGAATGGATCTATATAGATTAAACATAGAACAGGAAAGTCTGGTATCAGTGGGCTGGAAAGAGATTGTAGAGAAGAAAGTGTTGCAAGAGCTATTATCAATGAAGAGGTAATCGATATTAGAATTCAGAAGAGCAATGTCTGTTTAAAAAGAGATACAGATATAACTGTATTTGAACAGAAAAATACAAATTGTACGGAAAACATTTCAATATGATATACTTGGCAATTAAACTACTTGAGACATAGCAAAAATGAAATTATTTAACGATTGTAAATTTTAAATATTTCAGTAAACCTTAAAAGAAGTGTTGAAGCACATTATGTTAGGTAACGAATCAATGAGAAATTAGACTTGATAGGAGAAAGTGACCAGTATCCTAAAAAGAATAAAGCCTACTACTTTGCTCTTAATCATCAAAACTGATAAAAATAGTAGAAACACTTTAATAAAGAGTGATGGAATGTTACACATGAGTGCGATAATGAGAGTGAACAAGAAAATAACAATGGTAGTGAACAAAACTCTAGCTGTTGCATAAGAGAAAATTTAAATTTAAATATGCAAATCTTAGGAGACGATCATAATCGCCCTGAACAAGATATTTGCAAGACATTGTATTTTCGCTTCTTATGGTACACTGTTAACACAGTAAATATATCAATAAAATTTTTGATAATAAATCCCAAAAATTTTGATTTCTTACACCTTAATAAAAAAAATAATAAAATGGTTTATTATTTTAAAACGCTAGTGTGTTATGTTTAAGCAGACAGTCCTTAACGAGTAAAAATATTTAAGATATAATAATTAGATTATTTTAGGAAACAATATCTAATAAATATATATTTAATATTTAATATATAGTTTTGAAATGATATTTTACATGAAAAAGTTTAAAGGTTTGCATGGACAGTAGTTTATTAGTGTTAGATTCACATGCCGTTCTAAAAAATTTTTTTTAAGTTATTCTTGAATTAGCTTTATATCTTGTGATACCTCTGAGAGGGTAGAGGGAGACGATAGACGGCCATAGAAAAAATAGATTTACTATGAGGAAGAGAAAATACGAGATTGCAGGATTATACAAGAGGGTATAAGTCTGGGATCGGAGTTGCATGGACAGAACCTTCCGTGAGCAAAGAATGTCTTGCAGGCATAAACACGATCGGTCCAATCTCGAAAGAAAGGGTGTATTCGACCCCAAGAACTCAGAAGATGCTTTATCTGACCTTAAATAGCGATTAGCATTTGAAGGAGTCGACGTGAACAATTCAAACGGAAGAGAGAGAGAGAGAGAGAGAGAGAGAGAGAGAGGAGAGAGAGAGAAGAGAGAGAGAGAGAGAGAGAGAGAGTTTGGATATAAAATCAACTTAAAAGAGAAGAGCTGATAAAAGAAAAAGTGCTATGTCACAATTTTCAAGGAGAACAATGTGAGTTCAACAGCACAGATGTGTTAAGTCCCTACTCCTTACTAAGAGAGAGGTAGAACGAGCGCACCAATAAAGAGCAATGATCATATAGAGAAATATTGTTGGGTTTTATATATTTTCAAGACCACCCTTCTACCTATTAGATATTTCGTTGCTGGAGCTGGGATATCCATCAAAATGAAGGGGGTAATAAAATGTAGGAATAAGATAGGTGAAGAAAAACAATTGACAAAGTCACAAAGGTTTTATTTAATGAAAAATTCAAAAAGATTTGAAGATAAGGGGCCCATGATTCCTAAAGAGTAAGATGCATGATCATTTGTTGATATCAAGAGTTGAACCTGTGAAGTCAAGAGAAAAATGCTATTAAACGATTAGAAAGCCAATACAGAAAGAGAATTTTTAAAATTAAGGTTTAAGTAATTAATTTCGAATTTGAATGAAAATTTATCATCGCATACCGTGAAGTCATTATATGGATTATTGACTCAAGTGTTTGAGGAAACTGTTCAAATCTCTCATAATATATATATATACTATTATAATATATAATAAAATATATTAGTATATATATATTATAATATATATATATTATATAACTATATATAATAGTGATAGGTATAATAATTATAATATCAGTAATGATATATATAGCAAATATTATAACTATATATATATAAGTATAATTATCAATATATATATTAATATATAATAGTAATATATATATATAATATAATATAAGTATAATATAAATATTAATTAGTATAGTAATATATGGGTATATATATATATATATATTATATAATAGTAGATAATATTATATATATATATATAAATATATATTAGTAATATTGTTATATATAATTATATATATAATATATATATATTATATATATATAATATATAATATATATATATATTTATAATATAGTGTATATATTATATATATAACTTAAAAAATTATAATAAACCGAAATACATTTTTCTTATTTTTCAGATCCAGGATTATCAGGATGGATTTTCTCAATATATATATATTGTGTATTAGAAGATAAAATATTATTTCAAATAATTTAAATGAATAGAGCTCTAAAATATTTTAAGTGAAATATATTAACTTTCCATAATCTAGCAATGAAATTTATATATAAAAAGAAACAGTGGTTTATTCTTATCATTTACAGTGTTGTAAACCTGCTAGGAGCAGTTAGTACCTCACTTCAAGGTCCGTTTTACCCTATGATAGCAGAACAGAAGGGACTTTCTCCAACGCAATATGGCTTTGTCTTTGGTGTTTTTAGTATTGGTTTATTTATTATGAATCTATCTGTTGCTAGAGTTTTGATCGACATATTTGGAGCTGTGAGAATCAGCCTTTGGGGCATTTTTATCACTGGAGTTGGAAATATATTTTTTGGATTTGTTGATAAATTTAATGGATTTTCCTTATTTTTGGGGTTCTCTATTGCATTTCGTGTCATAGAGGCAGTGGGTTTCTCAATGGCTCGTAATGCTGGGCTATCAATTGTTTCGTGTGAATTTTCCAGCAATACAGAAATGGCGTTTTCATTTTTTCAGGGTTTTAATTCATTTGGACAATTTTTGGGACCGGTACTTGGAGGTGCTTTATATGAGTTAGGTGGGTTTGTGCTTCCTTTCTCAGTTGTTGGAGCTATTCTCTTGTGTGTATTTTGTGTTGTTTTATTTCTATCTATAGAATATTCAAAAAGTGAGGAGACAAAACCACCTTTAAAAATTTATAAACTATTAAAAATTCCTTATATCATTCATGGAGTCTTTATTGTGCTTGGAGTCTTTTTAAATACGGGGCTCATAATGGTTACAATTGAGCCTCATCTTAAAAGTTTGAATCTTTCTCCTGTTGAAGTTGGATCAGTGTACGTGAGCAACGCAATAGCAATCGGATTTTCTTCCTTTGGATGGAGCAAGCTTTGTAAGAAATATGACAATCCCCTACTTATTAATTCTATTTCAGCAATTATTACCATATGTGGATTGCTATTAGTTGGTCCTGCACCTTATATTCCCATTGAAAAAACCATTTACACATGTATATTTGGATTACTTATTCATGGAATAGGAGCAGGTGGGGAACAGGTGGCTGGTTTTTCCTCTTTAAATAAAGGAGCAGAGTTAGCCGGTCTTCCCAAAAACATTCAAACTTGTGGAATTATTTCTTCCCTGTTTACATCGTCATTATCTCTCGGATATTTCATAGGAGCCCAGCTCGGAGGATTTCTATTCGAAAAATTTGACTTCCCCTGGGGATCTCACTTTTTTATTTTATACCAAATGGGACTCTTCATTAGTTCAGTAATTTACGTCAGCTTTTGCCGTAATAAACCAAAGAATCAAGTTTTAAATGGTAGCATTAGCTCTGATAATAACGGAACTATATCTTATGGAAGTCTGAAGTAAGTATTACATGTGTATAAATTCAAAACTTAAATATATATATACAAATATTTCACTATAAAATTCTTTTTTAATTTACAAGAAGTAACTCTAAAATTTACGTGTAAAATATTTTTAAGAATTTTTTTCTTTTTTATTTTCCATTTTATTTTACATAAGTCTAAAATAAATATTGAATTATAATAAAAATATTCTATATAAATTAAAAATTATAATTAATAACTAAGGGTAAGATTGTAGTAATAAGTAGTATAATATATATATATATCCCGCTTAATATATATTAGTCTATATATATATATAGTTATATAGTTATATATAATTTTTATCATATACAGTATATGTATAATATATATATATTATATATATATAATTATAGTATTACTAATATATAATATATAGTATATATAATATATATATATATAATATTATATATATATACCGTATATTTTATATATATATATATAATATTACTATATATATATATGAATAATAATATATATATATTATATATATAAATATTATATATTATATATATAATATATATGTATATATATATTTACTATATATATACATATGATATTTATTAATATATATATATATATATAGTATTATATATATATATATAATATATATATATATTATATATATATATATATAATATATATATATAATATATATATATACGGTATATATATATACTCATATATATCACTATATATATATATATATAGTATATATATAATATATTTTATATATTATATATATATACTATATTATATATAGTATATTATTATAATATATATATATATATATATTTATATATATATATATATAATATATATATATATATATATATATTATATATATATATATAATATAATATATAAAATAATATATATAAATATATATTATATATATATAATATATATATATAATATATCATATATAGTATATATATATATATATAATATAATATATATATAAATATATATATATATATATATATATATATAATTATATATATATATTTATATCTATATATTTATATATATATATGTGTATATATATATAGAATTATGATATATATATATATATATATAAATTATATATATATATATATATATATATATATTTATAAAAGTTTATATACTTGTTATATATATTATATATAATATAATACATATTTTCAATAAAAGTTTATATACTTGTTATTTTCTTTTTTAGTTCATTGTATTTTAAGTGTTGATAATGCAGAAATAATTTTATTACCCTTAACATTTTGGAAAAGTGATGCGCGAGTTTTCATTGTATTTAAACTCGTCAAAACGTAATCAGTAAATGTGGTTTGCAATTAAATAAATATATGATCAAACGAATGGTTAACTAACCTTGTGTTGGGAAAGTTAAACGATATTTGTGAAAACTACATTAATATCTGTTAAAATATATATTTATATAGAGTACATATTTTATCTTCAATAATTCAGAAACTCAATTCTCTTAAGTTTACAACAAGAAAGTTGCCCTGAAAATTTTCGAAAGAGGGCTCATAAAACACAAAAAAAAAAAAAACGTGATACGGAATTCTTTCTTAGGCTTTTCGTGTACCATAATTTTTGATATTTTTTTTTTTCGTATGCTTTATAAATTGAATTCTGTTATAACTTTACTTTCTGTTAATCCGAATAACATGAAACGTAACATGAGATTTGCACCTGATATTAGCCTCAACATCCTTTAGCTCCACTGCAAAGGAAATTTCATTGTATAAATTAGTTTTTTAGTTATTCAATAATATTTAGCGATTGACACTACCCCACCTCAATTTATCGTTTTGAAATCAACGACTTCGCATCATGCACGTTTTAATCATTAATGTATATGTGTACCAAATTTCATCTAAAAATTCCAATTATTTAATATATATATAATATAATCATAATATAGTAGTTATATTATTATATAATATATATATACTATATAATTTATAAATATATTATATATATATATATATATATATAATATATATATATATATATTATATATATATATATATATCACTCGCCTATTATACCCCTAATTTGAAGTTGATTAGATAAGTAGAAAAAAAAATCTTATATTTCAGTATTTCAAATAAATTAATTTTAAAAATACAGTATTTTATTTTCTACTTATTCGATCAACATCAAATTTACAGTCTGGCGAAATACGTCTTTTTTACTAAGGTTATTTTCTTGGTATGTTCAAAAAAAATTTTTTTTAAATTTCCCAAAATATCACCAACTATAAACGTATTGAAAATTTCATTCAGATCTGATGACCAGAATTTTTTTTTTTTTTTTTTTTTTTTTTTTTTTATTTTTTTTAATTTAAAAACTCCCAATAAAGTATGGTTTAGACTCGACGATTGCTCTACATTTATTAAGATGACTTTTGAGTTCGACTACATAGGCCTATAGTCCAATTTTTTTATATTTCAAGTTTGATTTGATTTCGAAAAAAATTGTAGGAGGAGGAGTAGCGAAAAATATCAAAAACATATTTTTTTAAAATATGAATAAAAAACATAGGTTTTTAAAATATGAATCAAAAACATAGGTTTTTAAAATATGAATCAAAAACATAGGTTTTTAAAATATGAAAATACAAAGGAAATGACTATAGCTACAGAAAAACACTTCAAAACGACGTTTTAGAAGTTAGAAAAAGCTGCGGTTTGCTGCTTATTAGATCAAAATCGGCTGAAAATTAAGAATTTGGGGTACATTTTAAGATTGAGCTAAAATGGAGCTTAGCCGGAACAAAGATCCAGCCCTCCCCCTTTAGGGGGATTTTGATACATTTCCCCTAACTTAGTTTTTTTTAAAATATTTTTAATATTTTATTTTTTTTCCCATTATAGGGTTTTTAAAACCTTTTACCCTATAGTAGAGGATATTTTTTTTATTCTTTTTCCCCAACTATTAAGGATTTTTTGAAACTTTTTCTTCTAACTTTAGGGTCTGTTTTTCCTTTGAAATTTTTTATTAATTTTTTTTCCTTAAGTTAAAATTTATTTTACCCATTGTGGATTTTATTTTGCAAATATTTTACCTTTTTTAAGGTCTAACATTTTGTAAATATTTTTTTCAATTTCAGCTTTTATAATTTTAAATTTAATATTTCTCCACGTCGTGTAGAAATAAATAACTAGACTATTTTTATTGCATTTTTAAATAAATTTACATGTAGTGCATAGAAATATGCACTTAGTTTTAAGTTTCGGAATTAAAAATTTAGTTTTAAAATTAAAACTATTCATTCATGGCCTTAACTTTTTGTAAGGCTCAGTCAGGCCTTTCATTTTGGTCTTTTATTTATATGGCCTCGGCATTTTGTTTGGCCTCTGACCTTTTATTTTGGCTTAAAACTTTTGTTTGGTTCTAGCCTCTTTTATATTTTGGCCTCTGGGGTTTTATATTATTTTGGCCTCTGGCCTTTTATATAATTTTGGCCTTTTATATTTTGGCCTTTCATATTATCCTGACCATTCATTAATATTTTGGCCTCTGTCCTTTTATATAATTTTGGCCTTTCCTATTATCCTGACCTTTCATTAATATTTTGGCCTCTATCCTTTTATATTATTTTGAACTTTTATATTTTGGCCTCTTGATAATAGCTTTTTGCGTTATTGGTGCCGCGTTGGTTGTCATAGCAGTTCTAGAATAAGATTCAAGCACACAAATAAGTATGTATTCTTTTATTCAAATAAGTTTTATTTCGAGTGTAATATTAAATAGTTTTTCTTGTACATAATTAAGAAACCTTTTTGGTTTGCATTTAAGGAGACATTTTTATATACATTTCATCTATTCTGTAACTATATTTGATTAGTATTTTGACAACAAAGTTAGTTATTCTTAAAATTGGAGAAGTAAGTAAATCTTGTGTTTAATGTTATTTTCCGAGATATGTTCTTCGTCTTTTTTCTATTTTTTTCTCTGCTAAGCACAGCTTTTAAGCAAGACGTATTTTTCTTCCTCTAATTCACACACGAATCTCCTTTTC
The DNA here is from genome assembly GCA_015478945.1 of Trachelipus rathkii. Classification (NCBI taxonomy): domain Eukaryota; kingdom Metazoa; phylum Arthropoda; class Malacostraca; order Isopoda; family Trachelipodidae; genus Trachelipus; species Trachelipus rathkii. The sequence continues at coordinate 28,439 of JABUQX010027868.1, forward strand.
TAGCACGCTATCTTGTATAAAGTCGCACTTGTTCATACACAAGAGCATCCAGGATTACTCTACATGTTTCTAGTTTCAGAACAAATCATCACCATAATCACAACTCAAAAAATTACCAACCAATAATACCTATCCCTACAACACTGCACAAATGACTTATTCCCTATTTATATCATCAGACTACTTCCGTTTCAGTCACTTGAACTCATAACTTATCTTCATTAATATACTTAAATGAGTAGGTACTTAATTTACACGCTACTCCTCCAAGTCCTTGGAACTTATATCCTAGTCAATTTTTATAATATATACTAATATAGATATTTAGTGATAAAATTTAGTACATTTTATTATAAGTGTTTAGAAATAAATAAAATAAAATAATAATAAATAATATAGTAAAAATTATATATTCAAATTAATCAGCCATACATTAGTTGATAAACTTCCTGAAAGGTAGCTCGGATATCAATAAACTGAAAATTTCGAAAGAATAAAAAAATAAACACTCTAAAAAAAAACTGAACATTTCGAAAGAAATAAAAAATAAAAAAAAAAAAAAAAACTAATCATTTCGAAATAAATAGAATAGATTTAATAAGAAAAATGGAATTCGAGATTGCACGTATTCACACTGGTAAAATAATTTTAGTAAAGGAAACCTAGTAATATATAAGAAATCACTATTAACCAAGGAGGATACGAAACCGATGGTAAAGGAGTCGGGGATCCTCAGGACCTTTACTAGTAAACTACGAGGATAAGGACTATATTACTCACCCCTTACCGAGTGAAGGTGCTCCGAGGAAACCTTATTATTATATTAATTTTATCTACGTTTGAGCAAGTACAGATATGTTTTTGTGGTCACAAGAGAAAATTGTAAAATTCGTTGGTGAGGAAATGTTGGAAAAAAGGGATTGATTTCGGAGGGTCGGATGGGGGTTTAACCAATTTTAAATCGCATCACACTTCTAAGTCGGAAGAGAGGCTTTCCTTCACCAAGGCCAGCCCATCAAACTATCAAACGTGAGATAATTGAAAAACTATCCACCCCTTGGTTTTCCCCTGTCGACATCGTAACTCACCCTAACATTTGCTCATGAGTGTAATTACCTTTACATAATAATATATATAATTTATTACAGAGTCATGAACAGGTAAAATATAAAAAAAAAAAAAAAAAAAATAAACATAAAAAAAAATTCATGTATCTTACCCCCATGAACATCTATTTATGTATACAAGAAGTCCTGAGCCATGTGAAAAAAGAAAGATTTTGATATGAGCTCCGCTTATCCGTGTGGACGTTATAAGTAAACTATGTTGAGTATCCATATAATACTTAATATAATTATTATATATACGCCTTCTGACTATCCATGTTACGTAGTATAGCTCCTATAATATGAGAAGGTACCACACTGACTTTCTATATTATATATATATATACCAGGAAGCGCCGTACATACCGCTCTCGGGCGGTTTCACAGGTCGAGGAGAGAGCAGGAAAGAGAAGTCGAGGTCGCGGGGGTGACATTCGATAGCAGTAGGCTACAATTCTATATAATCTTACCCAGAAGAAGGTGCTCTATATTCGTATTATCTAGAGAAATATTAAGACACATCTAGTGGTGCATATGGGGAGAGTATTGATCAATTGTACTAATATAAAATCTAATATATTTTATTGCATAATTGAGTTTTGGGTGTGACCTGATCTGCACTGAGGGCGAGTCCATTATTATGGTGAGTCACTCGTATTATCTAGGTAACAAGTACGTCATATCTATATCTCATAGGAGTAGAAAAGTTATTGGGGAGGAGGGGTGTTTATAGTTAGGTACAGTCTGCTTAGAAGATGCCACAGAGGTTCCTTATGTCGAAAGAGATAAACACTATCGATTATCAGTTAACACTATGGGAAGTAGAGGAGAAGAGAGTCACTTGGATTGTGTATGCATGTTCAAGTATCTATAGTGAGGAGAAAATGAGAAGAAGAGAGGAGAAATAAATGAGTTATAGATTCGTTGTCAAAACACTTACAAAGATATTCGAAGCGAATGGAAGTAAGAAGCGATGTGGAAGCTCGGTAAAATTTTGGATATTATGAATAACATTGTTCAGGAAGAATATAAGAGGATAGAGAATTAAAATGGAGTAACTTGAGTGTGGGTAATGAGATTTATACGAGTATTTTTTCTGATTAATGAATTAGAGAGCAAGTATCTTCCTAACGAGAGTCCTAAGTATTGGTTGATAACGTGATAAAATGAGAAAAAGGTTGACTTTGTATAATGTTAAATGTGAAGGGATACTGGACGTGTATAGGATCTCTAAAGATGCTAAACATGCCTTGATAACACTCATGAGAGAGTTCCGGGTACTCTCTTGAGCCTTAGTTCCGGTGGAACTACATTGGGATAGGATCTAATTGCCCTGCTTCTCGAGGTGAGGGAGAGTCGGACACTGCCGCTGCGGACACGCTATTGTCTGGATGGAGATCTCGGAGGTTTATGTAATCTGTCGGGTCTACTCGCCCCTCAGGGAGTATTTGGTATAATAATAGTACTCCGTAAGCCCTGTGGAGTTTGTCCGCCGTTCGCCCCGCAGCCCCTAAATGTGTCGTTGGATAGTATTCCGGTATACAAGAATGATTATTAGTAGAGGGATGTATTAGTTTTACAGATTGTGCCAGCGATCTCCAGAATGATTCCTGCGAAAAAAATAACTAGCCAATTGTGTGGAGGGTATATAATTAATTGTTTTATTAATTTTTTAGTGTACATTTCCGAGAGTCAAAAGGTAATATGTACAATCGATACACAAAAACTTAATTACTAAGTTCATATTCACTTGAGCTTGTGTAGTTTTTACGAGATATGTTTTCTTCTTTTTTTTTTTTTTTTTATTACGAAGTTATTAATAATAATAATTTTGCCAGGATTCCAGCAAAGTATTCCTTACACGTAGATTGATTTAATAGTTATTAGGTTTTTGAGATATACTATATATATGTGAGGCTCTTATCTGAGGCTGTGCCATGATATTATATATATAATGATAATTAATATATATTTAGTATATAATTAATTTAATATATATATAATAATATATATTAATATTACATATATATCATATATTATATATAAATATAATATAATATATATAAATAATTATATAATATATATATATAAATATATATATTATATTATTAATAATTATATAATATATATATTTAATAATAATATATATTATAAAATATATATTAATATATTATATAATATATAATATATTAATATATAATATAATAAATATATATATTATATATATATTATAATTAATTATTAATATATAATATATATACAAGTATATAAATAATATATTATGTTATGATATAATATAAGATGGAAATGAGTACGTGGTGTTATGTTTGTGTTCGATACTGTGCATTACTGAGTACTGATTACTATCATGGGTAATTTACAAACAGAAAAATAAAATTACCGAAATTATTTTTTCTTCTATTATTTTCCTCGATGGAAGCGAATTATCTCCTACATTATAAATTAGCTTTCAAATATATGAATAGATAAGGAGTATGTATTTTCAGGAGTTTTTCATATTGGGTGATAAAAAAGATGATTTATCGGAGAGGATGACGAATCTAAAGACATATTAAGTAGAATAACAAAAATTTTACGATATCTTCAATATATTGCTTGATATTTCGTGAAAAGAGGCAAAGGTTGTTTTACAGAATGTTTGTGACCGAGCATAAAAGCAAATCTCTGGAAAGAGACGATCACAGCTATTGAATTCCTATACTTATTATACTATATATTATTAACTTCGGGCGGAGTGCTGCGTATTTTGTAATTTCGTTCATTAGTTTTCGTTAATCGTTCACTTTAGTTTTCGTAAATCCTTCCTTTAAAATTTTACGATATTTTCAATATATTGCTTGATATTTCGTGAAAAGAGGCAAACAAAACTGTGGACTACTTGTGTTATTGTGCTATTATAACGAAGATAATGTTTGGACGCACATTCAAGACTGACGAGATATCGATTATTAAATCATATGTAAAATTAACTAGAGAGATAACAGATACTACATAAGTAGAAGTATTAATATATATCTTTGAAATATTTAAATAAATTGCCATAAAAAGCAATTAAACTACATAATCAAGATGCAGAAAAGAAAAATTAAACGTCCCTTTGGCTTAAAGGTCATAAAGGTGCCCTTGGGAAAATCAAAAATAATAATTTTCACTTCATTAGATAGTATCAGCAGATGTCGCGAGAATATTAGAGTGCCGATACCTAAAAGCTGTGTACAATTTACTTTATTATTTTCATACTAATTTTGTTAACAGAGTTATACTTCTTAGGTGTGTAATCAGTACACATAAGACACAGAGCAATAAATAGTAATAATACATAACAGATACCTCACAAACCAGCTATAAGTGTGGTATGATAAAGATATAATTTATTATAATTAATTAATCATATTTGATAAATATATAAATATAATATAATTATAACTTAAATCTAAAAAAAATTATTTGATTAAATATCAAATATATAAGTTATTTTGTATCATAATCACAGTTTGGATACGGGTAGTTATTTTATGTCAGTTGTAGAAGCACAATGACCTTGATTTATTTGTGACTCTATGATACAGCAAGCTGTATCTGCACAGTGATTATATTATAATATATATAGATTATAATACAGTATATATATAATATATATATATCATATATATATTATATATATAATATATTATACTAATATATATAATTATATATATATATATATATATAGTATCTATATATATAATAATATATATATATTATTATATATGTTATTAGTAGTAATTTAGAGAGATAATTAATATATATATCTATCATCTGGATATATATATATGATATTTCATACATTTGATACAGTAATCGAGTTTATAACCAAAAATTTGAGTAAATATATACATATTTATTTATTGATATATATTAATATATATATATATATATTATATATATATATAATTATATATATATATATATTATGTCAGGGTACGACTCACCTATATAACATATATCCTATACTTATAATGATATAAATAAGCTCATTAATCTCATTAATATATCAATATATATATTATATATATAATATATATAAATATATATGATATATTATTATTAAATATATTATATATAATTTACTGATAATAGTATTATTAATATAATATATATATATTATAATCATATATATATATAGTATATAATTTATAGTATATAACTATATATATAACCTACTCGCTTTTTGGGTTTATTTAAAATACTGAGATGAAAAGAGCGCGTCACTTTCGCTGTAAATAGTAGGCGTGGAATCATAACCTACTGCTTAGAAAGTATTGTCCACCGTTACTAGATAGGCAGGAGACGCAATTGCCCACATTCATCCAACAATTTCGCACCGAGCTAAAATGAAACACGATATTTTTGGATATATATAAGAAATATAAATATTGCTGCGATAATCCACTGGACAGTAAAAATTTATTACCGCGGAAAAAAAATAAAAAAATAAAATTATAATAAAAAAAATAAAAAAATAAAAACATTTATCTTACTTTTGAAACTACAAAAACTACAGGAAAATGAAATACATTTTTGTAATCCTTTTAGTTATTAATACATTATGTATTTATATATAAGTTTATAATTGGCCAATAAAATAAAAATACATAAAATATATAAGATAACTATAGGAAATTCTAACGTTATTTATTATTTTTTATTTATTGAGCAGAAATTTTATAATATATAGGTGTAAATCTATTATTAATAATGAGTTAATTAAATTTATATATATTAGATTATTATTATTATATTCATTATTATTAATTATCATATATTTATTATGTATTAATTATTATTAATTTTAATATTTAATTTTATTATTATTAATTGTAAACTTAATATAAGTGATTGATAATCATAATACCTAAAAAAATACATATACAATAATATATAAATAAGATATATTAATCAAAATTAAAATTAAAATAATAAATTAATAAATCCGTGAAAATGTTATCGTAATCTCACGAATGCGTATAAAAATCTAAAAAGTTAATGAAATCTCGAGTATACCTATAAGGCATGGTCATAAATCAAATGTATTTAAGAACGGAATAAAGAACCTCAGTACATTAAAAATAGCATAATTGCTACATAATATTGAGCGTTTGGTCGACAATCATGTAACTTTGAAGGGAAATTTCCTCTTAATAATAATAGTTGTTTAACTTAATACCTTTAATAGTTTTATACATTGGCCAACTGCTTGTTAATTGACTGCAGTACAAAATTGATAAAATTCTTTATATAATAGCGTTATATATATAATATATTACTATTTAATTTTCTTAGTAAAGAGATATTTAAATACGGCACTTTAGAGTGAATATCAACACGGGGAGTAGGATACGTTTATCCATTAACCCTGTAAGGGTAAGGGGCGCTGAAAAACCCCGCGACCAAGGAAAAATTACACCAAGAGCGGGGGTCCGTGAGCCCACTACCTGAGGAGTAGTGGAGGGGAACATTATATCCTACCATCGTCGATATTCATGGTCTACTATTACACGGAAAGCCCGGAGTAGACCCCGTACCCTCTGCCATTCACGGTGCGGATATATATAATTAATATATTCTATTTAGATGCTACAGATAGTGTTGTTAACAATTAATTTTAACTATTCTCGTATTATTATTTATTTTAATGAAGTAATGATTCTTTAGGTCGTTTAGTTTATTCATATGATATTCATAATCAGATTATCTTAACAATTATTAAACAATAAAATTATTTTTGTTATCAATCCTATAATATGGTAAATGTATACTATCTTTTCTATCTAAAACTATTAATAACACCAAGGATCGCAAATGATCACTGGAATTATTATCGGTAATGGAATAGTCGTAAAGCAGATGAGTGATTGTTTCTGACGAACGATTGATTTTTTAATATCTTTTTTATAAAATTTATTAATTTTTTATCGAACATATATAAAAACAGTATAGAATATTGAAACCAAGCAAGATCACCGAGCTATAAATGATACTCTCATATTTCTATCAAGTATACAGTCATGATTGTCAATTGACTGCATCCGGCTCTCTTCTAGATAAATGTACACATAGGGTAGGTTAGTTATTTATATAAAATACTAAAGAAGATCCAAAGGGTATATATATTATACCTATAGCAATCCGAGGCAGGAGTCGGGGTTCATCTCGGCTCTTATATTACTACTCCGGGAACTCACGGGTATAGTATGAGACTAAACTTTCTCTCATCTTCTACACTGAGAAGAGGGAATTAGCAATCCTATAATGTGGTAAATTAGGGTGTCCGGGGTGAGTATGCCCCCCTCTTCATCCCTACGGGTAAGGAAAATGTCCCCCTATTCCTGCCGTCGTGACTCGAAGCCATCTGAATTTATTTTGTACTACCCCTATATATTTATATATATATAATATATATAATATTATATAATGATATATTATATCTAATATATATTAATGGGTAAAAAGTTACTCTTAACGCAGAATTAAGTATACCTAATAATGTACAAGACCAAAAAAAAAATATTTATTCTATAGGTACGTCTACGTTGATACATAATGTTAAGTATGTTTTATTTAGAGGTCGAAATGAATTTTTTTTATTTTCCTTGCCTATATATGGACCTGACCATGGCTATAACCTAACCTACTTAACCTAACTATATATAAATATAACGTTATCATAACTACTTTTAGGAACACACACACACTTCTAATGGACTATTAACAAAGACGCAGGATTCCCAAACGCCAAGAAAAAAAAAAAATCTTTCATTATTCGACCCTAGACCACATCTATTATGGTATATCATAGATGCTACGTAAAAATTTTTTTTTGAATCCGATGAAAGCTACTTCTACAGAGTATTTTCCGGTGTGGCAGAGTCGTATAAAGTAATCTTATGAGCTCACATATAACACGAACATATTTAATTGTAATTTATTACTAGTCACAATTATATTAACATAATTAATAGTAGTATTACAGGGCTACCATTTTTAACGTATTAATATAGCCTATTAAGAACAACGTTTATTGCTTGAATTCTAGAAAATGTATTTCCATTTATTTAACATTAGTTACAAAATAGTTTTAAGTATTAATACGAGAGCCTTCCGATAAATGTCTTCTTTATACAGAAAAATAAAAATAAAAATAAATAAATAATAAAAAATTACATAAAGAAAAACATTAAAATTAAACTGAAAGTAAACACCACTCCTGTCACTGCGCCTTAATACAGCAATTCCTAAAGGTGTGCGCAGACGCGGGATTTAAATAGAGGAGAATTATGAATATAGCCGGGAACATAAATATATTAGAAAGGCAAGGAGTTTACCACATAAACAGATTGTAGGTCAGGAAAGTAGGAGGAGTCCTATAACATATTATATATATAATATAACCAATACGTAGTGATCTATGAGTCTCCAATATTCACATTATGTATATATTAATATATTTTAAGTAGAGAGTAAACAAGGCACTATTCATTATGTTAACGATGGAGCGAGACGCAATAGTGAGTGGAGTGAATTGCGAGAGGTCATATTTCACTCTCGGTAGCCCTTGACGTTTATATACAGCTGTAGATAGAGACGAGATAGGTAACGGCACCGCGTTAATGACGTCTACGACGCGAGAAAGAGGGTCAAGGGAGTCATAAAGTATGGGACAGTTCTTATCAAGCGTTCACCTCTTAGCCTTAGCTCAATCCACTATCCATAAGGATGGCGTTGAATACCACGCGTTATAACCACACGTAATCTCTCGACAAACGTGGAGAGAAAATATAATAGAACTAATCCATTAACCAGGGACGGAGTATAAACAGGTATGTATATATTAAACGATTTAGAGTGAAGCATAAATTCTGACTTATGCCCAAGTTCCAACAATATTTCACCGCAACTCCTAGAACACGAACTTACAACCAGCTTTTCTTCTGAGGCTCCCCTTTTAAGACCCAAGCCATGTGCTATAGCGCTGAGGGTCTCCAAGGTACAAGTTCACTCTTTATGTTATGTCCTAAGAAATGTTAATGTTGTGTAGCGGTAAGACGATTAGAGCGTCAAAGGAATAGGAAAGTTGGGAGGTTTTTTACGAAGACGGGAACGATATGGAAGAAGTTGAGTTTTCTATAATTGAGTAGGAAACTTCTACTAAAGCATTGAATTCGTTGTATTCCAAAATATTTTCCTTATAGATTTAAATTGTAATTGATTGCATTTGATAAGAGATATTACTTTTTTTTTTCCAAAATTTCCTAGAACGCCCCACTTCGAGAAAAAGTGCCGACCCAATCGAAGTGCAATGAATTGTCAGAATAGTCTGTAGACGGACTGGTCCAACTCTAGATTAGGTAATTTAATCTATCCAACCACGCGTGGAGCTAAATAGTTTAATTCAAAATTGAGTATATTATCGTATATGTTTTGTTAAGTATACTATCTCATATTCTATGTATTCTAGCATTATGCTTATAATATAATTAGTATTATATTTCTTTTTTTCATTATTATAATAGATATAATAATTTATTATATTATCACTTATATATATAAACATAATTATTATGAATGACGTGTTTAAACGAATATTTAATATAGATTATACTAGTATATAATTAATTCACATTAACTAATATCTATATATCTTTATACTCAGATAATTAACGCTATCTATAAACTAGATTAACTATACGTATATATTATTATATATCGGGGTGAATCCAGTTTAAAACCAAGACACCCGTCATACAATCTCATTATTCTCATAGTAAACTTAAACGAGTAGCCAGGAGAAATTTAAAATATTGCCGAGGCAATGCTGGTCGCGAGAGTGTCTTTACGCTCGCGCGAGAACAATGTAATAAGACAAAATTTTAAAAATAATACTTAATACATTATCCTACTAATAAGACGAAATGGAATACATTTTATGCGTAAGTCCTATGGTAAATATTATTAGATAAAGGTAAAAATGTAAATAAAAAATAGTCAAAAATTATAAAAAAAAATTATTGTTAAGTAATTTATAATAGTAATATTGATTAGAGTAAGCTATTTAGAGACTTCTTTATATTTAGGGTATACTCTTAAAATAAATAGACTTTCTATTTAAATTTCATTGCTTTTTTATATTATAAAATCATAATAGAATACTACTATCCCACTGGTAATGCGCACCACTCTTGGCTATAGGCAGAGAGAGCTAAGTCTCCCGGGGCTGGCTCAGAGGCCTTGTAGCACGGGGAACTATGGAGGTAGAGACTAAATTACCCCCCCTATCCGAGGGAGGCTTATCGCGAACCCCTATCTCATCTGTTGGTATTTGGGGTGTCCCGCGGGGTTCCTCGCCCCTTTCCCATACTATTACGGGGTAAGGAACAACGTAAAATCCTCACCTATCTAGTGATATCCCGTCGGTACTCGAGCCCCCTACAATTGCCGTGTAATTTCATCTGCCAAACTAATTATATAAAATATAGTTAAAATAAATATATATAACATAAATAATGTCACCAGCTTATCCTAAAAAAAGTAAAAAATCAATGCCAATATTTTATTATTTGATTATTATTTATTTTTATTTATTTTTGCTAATTTTACATACTATAAAATTTATTATCAAGGATTCCAAAAATGATATTACGCTTTCGCTGTAGCTATATATATATATAGCTTAATAGTGCATATGATGTATTATAAAAGAAAATATTTTTTTTTTTTTTTTTACATTTCACAGCACTAATCGAAATGTTAACCAGGATTCCATCTCTTCTGTTTTCTGTTTTACTGAAGATGTTATTATAGTTTTTTGGAAGGATATGAGTTGTAAGTTTTAAACCAAAAGTCTGTAGTTTTAAAATAATTATAACCTATAATATAATAAGCTGAGTATAGTAAGGTATAGTTATGTATGATGTATGATATGTAATAATTAATATATTAATTAATATTAATAATATATATATATATAATGATAATATAATATATATATAATTAATATATAATACATATATAATTATTTTTTATTTTTGAAAGTTTCATGACACTCTCCAATACGGGCATATACTGTGCCACTATTTTCAATAAATCTTTAAAAGCAAAATAATGCGGGCACTCTACGTAATTTAATAATGTACAACATTACGCTGATACCGAAACTAAAGCAAAGGATTCGTGAACATACTCCCCTATCCAAGCCAACATCACCGCGTTGCACAATAAAACATTACTCAAGCACCCGACCTCAAAAAACAAATAAAGATCTCTCGCCACTACAGAGGGCTAATTATCTTCCCCTTTACCTGCAATAGTTTTGTGCCCTACTGTGTAACATATACAAACAGTGTATCAAGAGGTGATATAAAATCTAGCAGAATATAACTCCATATAGAAGAAAATAACCATATATATATACAAATAATAGGCAACAATGAATAAAATGTACTCTCACCTCAATAACTATTAATACAGATTTTATATATACTATATAGCAACTTCAAGTATACTACTTTAATTTACTCTCACTTGACTCTTTACTGCATATAACCAATATACTTTTCCCCACAGTTTTACTTAGTATAGTACTCTTAATTCTAATACTACGTATGAATATTATATAACTAAGAGACCATAATATACTAGAAGCCTGAGAACTATAAGTTATTTAGCGACAGCAATCTGTATTTGCTCGAGTTTATATAATAAAGAAAGCAATTGCAAACTAAGTGTGACCACACCAATGAGTCGAAAGTTTAAATAGCATTACATTTTGCGAGATACTGCAAAACCCTGAAAGACATTCTAAGCGAATACAAAAACCAAATAACTGTGCAATCTACATCACTATCAGGTTCATAAAATATACATTGAAAATCGTTGTCATGGATGAAACAACGTAGAGTCACACATAGAGAGAGATAGCCCAGAAACTAACCAACCTAAAACTATCCTATCTACAATACACAAAAACGAGGTTGTCCGCTTTCAGACACAGAGCGAGAGGAAAGAAAATTATGCACGCTTGTCAACGTTCACCTTGCCATTGCAATATTAGTTACAAAGTTGTCCCAAGACTGTCACCCGTGACCGGATCGAAAGACATGCACTGATACCTTCTATTTTTAAAATATATTATTTTATATGTTGAGAGTGGTATGTAATTTTATATTTGATTTACATTATAAAAGAATACATCGGAATGCAGTGCCTCAGATCACATGTGATAAGAAGCATAATAAAATAGAATCCAAGGGACTTTTCTAATATATATATATAATATATGATATATATAATATATATATCATATAAGTATTATATAATTATTATATATATATATATACTATAATAATATATATACATGAAATATATTAATTATATAATATAAGTATATATTATAATTATATACTACTATCATATATTAATACTATTAGGTATCGCAGCCTTGAATTCATGACGTATGGATAGTAGAGCTATAACAGACCTGTGATATTCATATTAATAAAAAACTTATACCTGAAATTAAAACTTGGTATTAGCTATAGATAAAAATTATAAACCTATTAATATATATAATATATAACTATTTTATATTTTATATCTGTCCTATTATCTATACGATAAATTTTAATTCCAGAATAATAATAGAAAAATAATGAAAAAAATTATTTTAATTAAAATATTATAATAAATAAATAAATAAATAATATCATAAATATAATCAAAATAATAATACCAATCATAATGCGTTTGCCCACAATGATGAGAGTCATAGTCGTACAATCAATTGAAATTAGCATTAAGTAATCGTGCCTTTAAATTAGTTAACCGAGTTCCAACCTCGACTTGTTCCAGCGGACAGAACTTTCATAAATGCAGAAGCTGAATAACACCTCTCCGCAATCTACTACCACCACTGCATTTGTGGAGAGGTGACAGCCCGGAAACGTGACTTGTCCATCGAAAAAGTTGTCTACACTTTCCCTCGTCCCACTTCTACACGTGCACACTTGTCGCGGACCCTTGTCGCGTACGCGACAAGTTGTTCCTCAAATTCGTTTCGTGTTGGTCCGGCTTTACTGAGTTTTCGAGTTACATGCACTGAACTTTTTCGGGAGCTGAATCCACTGAGAGGACACTATACATAGTACCGTAGAAAATAATTTTTTTATTAACACTACTTTATATTCCATATAAGAAGAAACATTACTTACTATTATATTATACTTAGTTTTATTTTAATTCACTTTAAAAAATTTCAAATTATCATAATAATCAGTATTAAAATTATTTAAAATAAATATTATTAATATAATCAATAAAATAATTAATATATATATTATATATATATTATATATATATAATATATAATATATAAGGTCTATAAGCCTCCGGAATAATAATCGATATTAATATATCAATTATTAATATATATAAATAACTAAATAATTAACTATAAATATAATTAAATATAATATAATAATAATAATATAATATAAATAATAATAATAATATATATTATTTAATTAGTTATGTATCATATTATGAGAGAAGTAGAGATGACTATGTATGATCAATAGAGAGATGAATGAGAATGTATTCTTAAATTAAAATACATATTGTATTTAGATAGTATTAAATTGTATAATCTAAATAAACATATGAATAAATAATAAATAGTAATATAAATTAATTAAACCATATAATTTGTGATCAGTAACTAGACATAGCGCAAGAATAGACGAGTATACTTGAGTCAATAATAAGAGTATTTTACTTATTGCGATTCATATGATTATCTCATCGTCATTATGTAGTATTCGTCTATTAAAACTTTACGCGTCGGAATTGATCATATTTAAAAATTATAATATTGGTAAATTTATTTCCGAGCTCAACAAAGTTGACTGTCTCGTAACATAGGCCTCAGCCTAACTCTTGGGCGATTCTCGATAATGATTCGTAATCTATTTCTTAAATTTTCAGTGTATTACTTGCCTCTCAATTATTAAATTTACTGATATATTCTGTGTTTTTTTTTTTTTCAATGTTTATTTAGCAAATAACCGAAGAAAATAAAAGTTCATAATTTTCTGTCAAAATCATTCAGTTCTCATTCCATTGGGGTAGCGGAGTCGGGAGTTCGATGTTTCTAAAATCGACTCTGGGAGTCCGGAGTTCCGAGTCCGGGTTCTGTTTTCAACATCGCTCTGGCGAGTGCGGTCTCAGTCGGGAGTCGAGTTCTATTTTTCTTCCGACTCCCATCCTGATCATATACTATATCACTTATATCTCTCTTATTATCTCGTAACATTCATGCACATCTCTCGAAAACCAACACACTTTCTCTCTCCCTCGATAATAGGAAACATACTATCAAAAAAACTCATCGAATAATCTCCCCACTTGATCGACCTACCTTCTCTCAATCCAGAAACATCACATACATATATCCTCACACCATTCACACCAAACTGAATTAAGAAGCCATTAAAACCTCAAGGAAATTAAAAGTGTATATTGGTCCATGACATCAATATCCAAACTTACCTTAAATACAGCGCTTGGAAGAAAAAGCAGTAGGCTTTCCCGAGAGAGAAGAAGCGTTAACGAGATGGGGACAGAGGGGGGGAGAAAAATCGATGTCCCCCGTCGCCACCTTAACTTACATAGAATCCCCGCCAAGAGACACGGAAAGCAGAGCAATTCCTGAAACTCCCAACTAGATACCATAACCTATAAAAGACCTAACTCCCCTGCCGTGCTCTATTACCTCCCTAGTCGCGAACGTTCTATCCGTCTGCTTGTCATTGTTAAACTGCTAGGAAATTAATACTCTAACCAAATTTCTTCAGACCTTTAAATCAAAAACCATTACTCTCTACTAGCAGATATTCACTAAACATTTCAGGAATATCCCAAAGGCACACCACTCTATCAAGTGAACAGCCCCCCCCCCTATCCCTTTCTAAAAACCCTTTAATACTACCCCCCCCCCCTCCACCCAATAAAGAAAAAATACACAACACATCATTATGCGGCTTCCCCAATACCCCTTATCCCATAGATACTAATAACTCGACCAGACAGACATAAAATAACGCATTGATACGTCCCACACACACATTATTTAAGTTTACTAAGAAAATTAAACCATAATAATATAATCCTTTAATATAATAATCAATGATACCCCCCTAGAAATATGACAAAATAAATGGTACTCTGCCAATTTTCCGTAACCAACCGTATCCGTCTATAGAGTCTTTATAATAAATAACTACTCTCCCTATTATATCAAATTTACAAAATACGTCCACAGGCGCTCATTCTCGGGGTCATTTCCTTTTTTGATTCACACTTTCTGCACAACGCAGATCTACCGTACCGAGGTCTCGATTCCCAACCTAAGCAAACTTATGACTAATTTACTTATGAAATCCTCGACATCAGTCTGAATTTCCCAAAAACCAGGACGGTTATATTCTCATACTAGCCTAAAAACTATGAGGATTATCCGCCATATACATATAGAATATATTTACATCATATTGAGAAAATTGGTTAATACTGCCGCACAACCAGACATGAACAATAAGACATCCACCCCCTTATAAATTCTCCAATCTACATACAGCTTTTAACTCCACATGACCGTCACTACAATTCACCTCACCCGTACTAATTTATAAATCCACTCATTTATTTTGGGAGCTGGTAAGAGATAACAACATAACCTTCCTGTTCCATTAAACAATAACCCAAAAATAACTAAGGACTTACCTTGACATTATAAAGACTACACTATGACAGTTCTCACCCCACAATTGACCAAATAACTTCATCAACTCCATAAAATATTATATATAATATACTACGAAAACTGAACACCTTCGAACCCTCTCTCTAACAGCTTATTAAATCGGATGCAATGACCAGACAAAACCTT
Organism: Trachelipus rathkii; assembly: GCA_015478945.1. Lineage (NCBI taxonomy): Eukaryota > Metazoa > Arthropoda > Malacostraca > Isopoda > Trachelipodidae > Trachelipus > Trachelipus rathkii. Next base: position 44,546 of record JABUQX010027868.1, read on the forward strand.
ATAAACAACTCCTCAGAACAAAAATAAACTAGCCTCACCAGAATGGTTCCCAGCACTCTCAAAATCGAAAGCCAATATAAATTACAAAAACTAAATTTCTAAATAAACAAGCGCCTCAGAAATTATCACAGGTTGCACATAAATACCAACCCAATTCAACATTTCACGATGAAATTTCCATCTCGCCCCATCTCCAACATCATACCTGGCGATGGTGGGGGACTCGATTCTATATCAGAAAACAAGTAATCCATCTCCGACCCTTGGTCACAATTCTCTCAAACCCCCCTGCACAAAGACTTAAAACCCCCCTTTCTTCTTACCGCTCAATTTTATACAACACATAAACATAGATTTCTCCTTCCCCCTCCAACATGGTATGATCAACAGTATGCCAACCAATACGTACCTACTAACCCGCCAATATTAACAAATTCTAATAAAACATCCTCCCTCCCCACAAGGCTTCCCTAGAGAAGCAAACGCTGTCTCGAAGAGTGCCAAATGGACCTCGCCGGAGCAGATCAGGCGTCACACCACCAAACTGATCATGCAGATATCAATATATACGATTTCAAACTAGATTAACTCCACCCTCCCGCACTTGCACCAGTATGTCAACTTCCTCAAGACGACAATAGACGCACCTCCTTCTTCTGGGGTGCCTGCTCTCGACGCCCCCCGCGCCGGTATTCTCTATAACTTCTTCTTCCTCCTTGACCTGTGGAAATGCCCAGGGAGGCACCGGCTTCTCCGAACATAATGGCCCTCATAATTAAGGTGGCCCAGGGAACAGAAGAGAGTACTTATGTATTAATTATAGGTAAGGGGATAAGGGTAACTGTAAGAATTTTAGGAGAATTAGTTTATCAACGATAGTTGTAGGGAAGATTTGCTGGTATTTTGGTGGAAAAAGTGGCGTAAAGAACTGGACAGGACTGATGGGAGAACAAAGTGGCTTTAAAGAAGTGGTTGAGGATGTGTGGATCAATATCTTTACCATGAACCAAATGACTTGGAAGAAAATGAAAGAGAAGAATAAATTGGTAATTTAGGCTTTTTTGGATTTGCAACAGGTGCATGATAGTATGTATTATGATAGTGAAATGTTCAAGAATAACATGGTCGAAATTGATTGGTTTAACGTTAATATTATATATTCATAGTGGAGTAAGGCAGGGATGTTGTAACGGTCTCCTTGGTTATGTTCAAATTGTGATATAGGACGTTGGGGTTCAGAAAGAATTAGAAGGTTGGGGTGGTGCAGGGGATGGTGTTAAAATCAGGATGGAGAATGGAAGCGAGTGAAGGGTGCCCTATCTAATATAATACGTAGTAGCGGATGATTTGTTTTTGTGCGGCGAATCTCAAGAGTTTTGAGGAGGAACTGGGTGAGAGATTTGGTAGGGCGTTGTGTAAAAGGGGGGTTTTAAAAATAAACGTAGATAAGAGTAAGGTTTGTGTGAGTGAGGACAGTCCTCAGTTTGAAGTTATGTTAGACGATGAGCAGCTGGAGATCAAGTTCGATTTTAAATATTTTGGATATATGTTGGATGAAAAGGAACGAATGATGGCAGTGAAGGTAGGAAAAGGTATTGTCGAATGCAGGAAGGTGGCTGGTAAATTTAAATCGTTGGTGGGATGTAAAGGGACTAAGTGTTGAGTGCGCAAGGGTCTTAACATAAGGTATGCTGGTTCACTCTGTGTTTAATTATAGTTAGTGTGAAACTATGGTCTGAAATAATAAGAGGTACTAGATTAAGGTACAAAATGTTGTTCATGCCATGGGCAATCTTAGGGGCTGTTATGGTGGTAGAAAATGAAATTGATAAAATCGATGCAGCAATCAAAGTTGAGGGAGTATGTGGTGCTGTGAAAAAGTCGTAAATGAGAGAATAAACGTTTGTATTGAGATGGTTTGACAGGATGTATGAAAGGATGGATGATATCAGTTGGTTAAGCATATATATATATATGGTGAGTGTGCTGGGAAGACCGCCTGGGAGACCGAAGATAAAAGTGGATTGAGTCAGTAAAGGAATGCCTGAAGGCAGAGGAATGGAGTTTGGCAGAGGCGATGATAAAAAAGGTGCATAATGGAGTGAATAATGGGTTTTGTGAAGGGGTATGGTTGTTAGCTGAAGCTAGGAAATTGTCAACAGGTCAAATAATCGAAATGTGTAAAAAAAATTTGTCAACCATTTTCATGTTGACCATATGGACATTTTTTTAAAAAATGTGTTGCTTTTCCTCTTCATTTTGAATGTGTCGACCATTTGGACAATTTAATTTTTTCATATTGTATTATTTTTTTATTTTTTTACTAATCAATTATCTTAATACAACATATCAATATATTAATAATGGATATATGTAATAGCGAATATCATCGATCATGATTATCCAGGGTTGGGGATTTTTGGATTTTTTGAGAAAAAATCAATTTTATTGATTTTTTTGGATTTTTGGGAATCGTGACGTCACGCGAAATATAATTTTGTAAACAACTTTTTTTTTAAGTTCGATTAAGTGTTATTTTTAACCCTAGGACCTATATCTGAGTGTCAAAATCTTAAAATAGGGCTTATAGTCTATGACACAATGAAACCGCAACAATAAAGAGTGTTATTTGTAATAATGATAATATAATTACATCAGAAATAAAAGAAACATGTTGAAACATGATCTTTTGTTGACTTATTTTATCATGGGTAGACATTTGAAAAGAGTAGCCCTGCTATGAATAATTATTATTCTAATTTTTTTATTTCTATTGAAATTAAATCACAAATATCCAAAAAAAATATAAAAATATATATAAAAAAGCAAAAAAATCAAAATAAGCAAAAAATCATGCGTTTTTGGAGCAAAAATCAAGGTGAACAAAAGTCACTGAAAAAATCATTGATGAACTTCCGTGCATCTCCTGATGATAATCAATTAAGTTTAATTTTTTCTGAAATAAACTTTTTAATTTTATTGCAGGAAAAACACGAACTCGAAAATTAAAAATTAGAAAAAAATTATACTAGTTTGATATAATTATAATCTTTACTTTATTTTTTTTAAAACGAAAGGAATACCATAGGGTATACCGCAAAGATGGCAGAAGTCGGGGTCTCTTGGCCTGCCAGTGGACGACGTTGGGGGCGGACTTCGTGCCCCCTCGGTCCCTGGTTGGCTCGAGCCCCATCAAAATTAAGTAATGAAAGATATATATATTATTATATATATATATATATTATATATATTATATATTTTTTTTTTATGAATTAACAGGACCACCGCCGCGCACAAAAAATAAAGCGCGATACTTAAGTTCGAAAACAACTAATGGGCCAACTCCTAAACAGAAACCGCATGAAAAAGGGAACCGCAATATCTAAATCTATAGAGCGATCCAGTCCGATGGAAAGCAAAAATGCGTCACTGTGGAAATGAAGTGATTCAGCACAAATAGATGAGAGGCGGGATTGAAAATGCGTACCGAAAGTAGACACTGGGAACGGCAGAAAGGACATAAAGGGGGATGCTCCTTGCATAATATTTATATATATCTATATATATAATATATATTATATAATATTTATATATAATTTAATTATATATATTTTATATATATATTATATTAAATATAATAATTATATATATATATATATATATATTATATATATATATATTATATATATATAATATATAGTACTATATATAATAAGTAAATTGAGCAAAAAATTTAATCAATATTTGAAATTAGACGATATATCGATAATAAAAACATACAGACAAAGGAACAGACAAATAATCCCTTGATAACTCTTCAACTCCCTTTAACTGAATTTGCATTTAGCACTCTTAAATGTGTTGTAGCGATTTGGACACATTAATGAGAATGTTGGTGACAAAACCTGTCGACGCTTTGAACACTGAAATTTTTTTTTAAATGGCGTGTCCCAACCCTTCTGCCGTTGACGAATTTGGGGTAGTTCCTCGTTGTGAGCTTGTGCCCAGGGGAATGAACCCCAATTGATGAGAAATAACCACATTGAGGTCTGGTCGCAGCTCGTGAAACTTCAGCGTAGATTTTTCTGACTGCGACAAGTTCTCACTTTGGGGTATAAAAGGGGATGGTAAAGGGGTGTGGCCTTTCTTCTGCGCACTTGCGTCATGGTACTTCTACTACTCTTTCTGTTCCTGTGTAATGCCTACATCACCGTCACCCCAATCTGGGGATGGATGATGAAATAATATTTAATAATGATTATAATATCTCATTAATAGTCATGAAAGTTATTAGTGGAACAATAATATAATATAAATTTTGAAAATGTCCATAGTTTTTGTCCTAATTTCTACTTTATCGAGTCCTCCCGGTCACATTTTTGATTCCAAAGAATTCTTCTTCTTATTCAAAATGTACCTCTAAGTCTGAACCCTTTTCAGCTATTTTCTTTGATAATGAGCAAACACTCTTTAGAGTCATAAATATCTGTAAAAAAGCTACGAAAATGAAACTAATATAATAATAGAAATAATAATAATAATAATAATATAAAGTATAAAACCCTTAATATATTTAGTTAGGAGTGTAGAAGATGTGTGGATCACATCTTTACATTAAAACAAATGTATTGCGAAGAAGAATAAATTGTATTTTAGGTTTTATGGATTTGCAACGGCTAAATATAGGGTTAATAGGGAAGCTCTATGGCTAGTGTTAGTGATATATGGTGTTTGGTGGTAGGCTTCTGAATGAGATCAAAAGTATGTATGAAGGAAGTGGGCGTGTTATTAATAAATGGTGTCAAAGGTTGCAATTGGTTTAGTATTAATAGCGGAGTGAGACAGGGCTGTTATTCTCCGTGTTATTCATTATATTGGATGTGTGTATTTGAACAATTTAGAGCTGGGTGGCAGGAAATGGGTTAGAATGAATGGAGCAATGAGATGAGTGGAGGGTACCCCTACCTATTATATGCGGATGAATTTTTTTTGTTGGCGAATCTGAAGAGTTTGAAAGATTGGGTAAAAGATTTGGCAGGGTGTGTAAAAAGGGTGGTTTGAAAGTAAACGTGGTTTTGTAAGGGTTAATGGTTGTGAGTCGATGACAGTCCTCAGTGTGATATTATGTTAGATGGTGATCAGCTGGAACAAAGTGTCTGAGTTAAATATTTAGGGTATGCTGTGTGGATGAGAAGGATAACAGATGTGTAGAGTTGGTTAAGTAGGAAAGTTGTGACATTGGTCAGGAATGTGATGGTGCAATTAAATCGTTGGTGAATGTTAAAAGGACTAAGTCTGGAGTGCGCTAGGGTCTTGCAAGAGGGTGTGTTGTGATGTTGTTACCTTTGTTATTTGTATAGTAGTGAGACTATGGTCTGGAAATAAGAGGTATAGATCTAAAGTTCAATTGTGTTCAGATGGACATCTAAGGCGTGCTTGGTGTTAGAAAATTGATAAAGAGAGGACTGAACGTATTAGAGTTAAGAATGGAGTAAATGAAAGGATAAACGAGAGAATAAATGGAAAGTATGTTGAGATGGTTTGGCATGTGGAAAGGATGAATGATTCTGGCTTGGTTACGCGATGTATATGTGGCGAGTGTGTTAGGGAACCACCGGCTGGGAGACCGAAGAAAAAAGTGGATTGAGTCGTAAAGGAATGTTGGAAGAGAGAAAATGTGAGTTTGGTAATACGGCGCGAAAGAAAGGTGCCATGACAGGAAGAATGGGCGGGTGTTGTAAGGGGTATGGGTTGTGGCCCACCCTGAGCCCAGGGGAATGAAGCCCGCTACACTTAGCGATCTAACCATAGTGAGGACCGTCGCGTCCCGTGAGCTCTTGGGTGGATTTTTTGATTGGACGAGTTCTTACTAATTAATGGTACGGAGGGGAGTAAGGCTGGGCTTTCCTTTTCGACTTTTGTCATATTCTTCTACTGATTTTCTTTTCCGATGCTTGTCACGCACCTACTCCCAGTCCTGAATATAAAGGTAAGATCTATAATAATAATAATAATAATATATATAATAAAAATAATAATGAAATAATAATACGATTAATAACGTTCCTGCACACTTAGATGCAACTGTGTTCTCTAACTTGAGTAAAACGTAAATGCAGAAGAAATGATTTGTAAAATATGACTACATGTTGAGGGTTGACTTCTTCCCACTCATTACAGGTTTTATGAACATCATTGTTGACAATTCTCTTCTGTCTAAACAGGATTCCTTCTTTATTTCGTCTAAACTCTGACTTTATATGATACTGTTTCCAATCTAATTCTTTTCTTCATTTTAATGCTAAATGGAGAAGCAAAGTTTCACTGCCAGAAAAGATCTAAAAAATATCGAAGGCTTTATATAAGCTTACTGGGATAGGATACAATTAAAATAAGTGATGGCACAAGAGAAATGTGGGTTTTGAATCTCCTAGCCTGATGAAACCTCTTTCCCTAACAGAATAATGTATTTTTTAGTTAATAGTTTTTTTATTAGATTTAGAAATTGAACAAATTTATATATGCATTTTTAAAAGTAATTTAATAATATACCTATGTAATAAAAATAAAATAATAATATGGCTTTTTAAAATGGATAAATGTAGATAAGATTAAAAAGTTATTTGATAATTAACTGCACGATATAAGTTTCAGTAAGTACAGGTCTCTGAAAAGGAGAGAGCACGGAGTTTTCTTTTATTTAACACTTGCCTCCCGAAGTTTAAAAGTTCGACCCCAAAGCGAAAAAACTCTACGCCCGAAGAAATTTGACGTTTTTCACGACAGACGTTCTCTTTTGCATCTACTGTTCACCGAAAGTAAAATTTTTGGCTGATTTATTATTTTACTAATTTTCTTGAGAATAGTTTATCCACCAATGTTTTATTTTGCACACATTAGAAACATACTCAACACTAACAAACTCTCGCCATATACTATCGACAAGCCTTCGCTTCCTGTCTTGGGATCCTCTTTCAGGTAAGGCAGGACGGTGTGATGATTTTCCTCCTCCAAGAAATCTATTCGATCTGGTGATTGGTCACACCGTTGGTTGTCCAGGATTTGGTGATTGCCATCGACGGGTTTAGTCAAAGAAAACACTCTGTAAATCTGGTGAGCTTGATACTAATGGCATATTTTTTGTATACTACGTTACACAGAATCTGTAATGGCTCACAGCACTCAGGTGAAATTTGGCACGGAAGAATTATATTTATGTCGATACCATAAAGGCTTCAGTTTATTTTTCTTTTATTATAAATTGTGTGTTTTATGCTATGCTTTTTATTTTTGGGCTTTTTATAATTCTGGAGTTATTTAATTTGATAATTGCTTTTATTTTGGGCTTTAATAGCCTATGATGGAATGTTTTTTTCTGGACGATGCCGCTTAACGGTGCGGAAGTTGGTTCTGATTTAGTGCCTGTGCTCGTTATTTATTTACGAGAAAATTTCTACTTCTATATTATTGGATCGGTGGTTTCACCCTACGTAATGTTTCTGATGTGTTGTTTTCTTCCTTTTTTGTTCCTTGTCCTAGTAGTACAGGTGGGCAAGGATTTGTAGATACATGTGTTCTATTATGTGCTTTGGGTTTTATAGCGGGAATTTTTGTCAAGTATAATATATTAGAACGGTATAATGTTAATGTTATTTGGTTTATTTCTGGTAGGTCTTAATGTTTAAATGTGGGGATGGTAGTCAAAGTTTTTTTGGAGCAGTTTTTTGTCCTTCTGTTATAGAAAAGAATTCTTGTTTTCGTGCTTTAATGCATTCTATGATTATACTGGTTTGGGTACTTAGGTTTTTTAAACGGTTGTTTTTAAAAATCCAGTTCACGCTTAACATACAGCCTCATAAAAATAGAAAGTAGTATATCTAGTCGCTGCACGAGAGAAGACATGAAAGAGATGCGACTAAAGTACAAAAGTGTGATGCAAGAAGTTGGCGAGTTCTGGTGTTCAAACGTGTGTTGCGGCATAACCTAATGTACTGTATCTGGTTGTGGAAAGTAGGTTCCATTTTCTCATACATTATGTGTAAGATGTTGTAGTCGATCCTAATGATTATATGTCTAAGAAAAGAAGGGAGTTCAACAGGTTGAATGTAGAAATAGGGTTAT
>JABUQX010027869.1:0-27500 GCA_015478945.1 Trachelipus rathkii
CGTGTGCACTTCGGTTAATCAGATTGGGTGTTAACCGTTTTCGCATTATCATTGAAACGCTTTCGCGTTTTCGTGCGCCAGTTCTGTAATAAAGATGGTTGTAATGCCTCTAACATCGGGTATACTACCAATTCTCTCAAACTTCGTGTCTCATAACATAGATACAAGCTTTGTAAGATCTTCGAACATTTAGAAGTTAAACACGAAATCCTCATACCCAAGAATGTGAATCTTGTGAATCTTGCAGCATATCAATTTCACTGTAATAAAGATGGTTGTAATGCCTCTAACATCGGGTATACTACCAATTCCTCAAACTTCTTGTCTCACAACATAGGTATAAGCTTTGTATGATCTTCGAACATTTAAAAATTGAAAATGAAACCCTCATACCCATTCTTGTCATCTCCAATTTTATCAAGCTATAAAGAGCATGTTTTTTTATCTAGAATTTACGCTGATTGAATCGCTCTTAAAACGAACAAGCAAAAAAAAATGCCAAACAGCAAATAAGCAAACTAGTGAATAAATAACTAAACGAACACTTAAAAGAAAAAGTAAAAGAATAAGGAAAACAACAAGATATAAACAAACAACAAAATTTAAATTAAATTAAAATATTATCATTAAAAAAAATATTCTTCAGAGAGAGAGAGAGAGAGAGAGAGAGAGAGAGAGAGAGAGAGAGAGAGAGAGAGAGAGAGAGAGAGAGAGGAAGTAAGGGAATGAGAGAAAGAGAGAATAAAGAAAATAGAATCAGATAAAAGAAATAAATTGAAAAAAGGTAAAGAGAGAAAGAGAGAGAGAGAGAGAGAGAGAGAGAGAGAGAGAGAGAGAGAGAGAGAGAGAGAGAGAGAGAGAGAGAGAAAGTAAGGGAATGAGAGAAAGAGAAAAAAAAATAGAATCAGATAAAAGAAATAAATTGAAAAACTAAGAGAGAGAGAGAGAGAGAGAGAGAGAGAGAGAGAGAGAGAGAGAGAGAGAGAGAGAGAGAGAGAGAGAGAGAGAGAGAGAGAGAGTCCTTTTGATTAAATAAATAGTGTGGGAACGTTTTAAATCTCGGCATTTGAAATGCAAAAGCATATTTAATTAATTGTGATTTCAATTTACTTTTTAATCTAATTATTTTCATTATAGTACACTTTTACATACTTTGAGAGAGAGAGAGAGAGAGAGAGAGAGAGAGAGAGAGAAGAGAGAGAGAGAGAGAGAGAGAGAGAGAGAGAGAGAGAGAGAGAGAGAGAGAGACAGACAGACAGACAGACAGAGAAAGAAAAGAAGAAAAGAGAGAGAGAGAGAGAGAGAGAGAGAGAGAGAGAGAGAGAGAGAGAGAGAGAGAATGTGGATTATGGGTTGTGCTTCACAGGTACTTGAAACTGAAACTGAATGCTGATTCGTTTAACATATCTTTACTGATCATTCTATCATTCTTTAAAATACATAAAACTAATAGTCTTGTTCTAACTGGAATTGTACGTCGGATCAATACAAGAGTAGAAACGTCATGAATATATTAATCCTTCAATTACTCTATATATTAAAGGAATGAATATTTATTATTTCCTCTCTTTATATATATATATATATATATATATATATATATATATATATATATATATATATCCTTTCTGTGCTGGTCTATATATATATATATATATATATATATATATATATATATATATATATATATATATATATATATATATATATATATATATACAGTATATATATATATATATATATATATATATATATATATATATATATATATATATATATATCAGTGGCGAGGCGTGGCATTTTGCAGCAGTCATCGCTACAGTTCCCGGTTCCCTATTCCGTCATTATATATATATATATATATATATATATATATATATATATATATATATATATATATATATATATATATATATATATATATATATATATATGCTATATATATATATATATATATATATATATATATATATATTCCGCCATGGGGAAATAACATCTAGCAACCCATGCCGGTCCCAAGCCCGGAAAAAGGAGGAGGGTTCACAGACAGGCCTAGCAAGCCGATGTGGTAAAAAAACTTTAGCTTGCAATTCTCCGCGTGTAGCCTCGGAAACCGGACTGATTCAAGGACGACGACCCTTTAACCGAAAAAGGAACATGAATTTGACTACACTTAAAATGAGTAGCTTAAATGTAGCTACTTATAAAGATAAGGAGGAGGAGATTTTGGAGGTGATGAGGGAGAGGCATATAGATGTCATGGGTTTGGCGGAGACGAGGATGAGAGGCGGTGAAAGTGGAAAGGACTTAGGAGATGGTTATGTTTTGATGTTCTCGGGTGAGGTGGGAGGAGGATGCAGACATGGAGTGGCAATTATCATAGGGCCAAGGTTGTCTCCTTTCATACAGGAGGTTCGACTGATAAATGAGAGATTGATGGTGTGTACATTAAAGCTGGGAAACAAGAAATATAGAATCTTTCAGGTGTACGCTCCACAACAGGGATGCACCCAGGAGGAGAAGGATACCTTCATGGAAAAACTGGAAGATGCGTATGGACCAGATGAAAATGCGGTGACTATTGGAGATTTTAATGCAAGAGTGGGAGAGAGAGGGAAGGAGTGGAAGAGTTCATTGGACCTTTTGGAGAGGAAGTTAGAAATTTGGAAGGCGAGAGATTGATAGATATGTGTGTTAGGAACAACCTTAAAATAATGAATGGCTTTTTCAAACATAGAGAAACACACATATATACAAGATACAGATGGAACCAGAATACGGGAGGTTTTGACCAGAGATCAATAATAGACTATTTTATTTCATCAGATAAGAGGATAGTGAGTAACGTAAAGGTAATTCCTGGGGTGTCTTTAGACACGGATCATCGGATGATAGTGGCAAATGTTAAAGTGAAAAGCTTCAAAAAACAACCTGTGTATAAGAAGAAGATCATAAAGGTAAAGAGTCTAAGAAACCAAGAAACGAGAATAGAATACGAAAGAAGAATAAATGAAAAAGTGAGTGGATGGGAGGAAAACGAAGAAGGGGAGTGGTCAAAGGTGGAGAAATGTTTGAAGGAGGTGGCGGTGGAGGTGCTGGGAGAGGAGTGGAGGGGAGGAGGAAAGAAGAGACATACACCGTGGTGGACGGAGGAGGTAAGAGAAGCGATAAAACAAAAAACAAAAAAGATGAGAACATGGCTAAGGAGAAGGACACCCGAGACGAGAGAGGAGTATGTTATCGCAAGAAATGAAGCAAAAACAATAAAAAGAAGAGCGGAGAGAGAGAGTTGGAGGGAGCTGGGGGAGAGTTTGGAGGAAGATCAAAGAGGAAATAAACATATGTTGTATGGCCTAGTAAGATCATACAGGAAAGATAAAAAGAAGTTAAATAACATAAAAAATGCGGAGGGAGAGGTGATGGTGAAGGCGGAGGAAATAAATGAGAGATGGACTGGATATTTTGAGTCTTTGTTGAACGTGGAGAGGGAGGATGGAGTGATAGAGGAGGAGGAGGATGGTTTGCGGATAGAGGGGGATGAGGAGTTTACGGAGCAAGAGTTCGAGGAGGCTGTTGCTAGTGAAAAATGGGAAAACGCCTGGTGAGGATGGTTTGAGTATAGAGCTGGTGAATGAGGCGGGGGCTTCAAAACAAAGAAGTATATAATAAGTTACTGAATAGGTTCTGGAGGAGTGGTAGAGTGCCAGAAGAGTGGGGGAGACAATAATCGTGCCATATATAAGGTAATATGGAGATTCTGGTAAATGATGAAATTACAGGGGCATATCCTGATAACCCACATAGTAAAAGGTAATATGAAAGATGTTGGAGAGAGACTGAGAGGGAAGGTAGGGCAGTTGGGAAGGAGCAGCACGGGTACAGGAAGAATAGGGAAACAACGGATCTGGTCTTTAGTTTAAGACAGATTGCAGAGAAGACAAGGGAATTTAATGTTGGGTGAGTGTGCCTTCGTGGATTTTGCAAAAGCTTTGATTCAGTGCCTAGAGACTGGTTGTGGAGATGTCTGGGGAAGATATGGAGTTTACGGGGAGAAATGCTCATGCAATTAAGAGCTTGGTTGAGGGTGTGTAAGTGGCAAGGTGAGGACTGGACATGAATGATAAGTGGTTTAAGTGGAGAACAGGAGGTGGAAGAGGGGCGTGTGTTATCGCCTGTTGTTTCATTGCATATTTAGATAAGGTTATAATAATTTTTTTGTGGGATGGAATAAAGATGATGAATGGGTATTTTGGCATACGTCCGACGATATAGCTTTTCCTGGGCGTGAAGGAGGAAGACAGGAGAGGGACTGGAAAGGTAGGAATATGTGGGTTTCGAAGAGGAGGCTGAAATGAATAAGGAGAAGACGTGTTTATAATCGAATAAATCGAGAGAGAGATAGGAAGGTTTTAAATATCAAAGTGGAAGCAACATAAAAGAGAGTAAGAAAGTTTTAAGTATTAGGAAGTGTGTTTGGAACAGGGGGAGTTGGGGAGAGTGGCGCGAAGGTAGGAAGATACGGAAGAACGTGAGCGTTTTCTATCTTTGCTGAAAACTCAGAATGGTGCCCCTGCAGGTGAAAAAAATCATTTTTGAGAGTGGGTTTGACTCCATATTGATGTATGGTGCGGAGAGTTGGACGACCAACGTATCCACAAGAAGCAGAATACAAGCAGCGGAGATGAGGCCTTTGAGGGTAATGCTGGGAAAGACCAGAAGAAAAAGATAGAGTGAGAAATGAACATATACGAGAGAGAGCAGGGGTATGTGAGATGAGAAAATAAGATAGAAAAGGCACAACTGAGGTGGCTGGGCATCTAGAGAGGATGGGGAGGAGAGAGTGGCGAAAAGGTTTGGAAGTGTGAGGCCGGCAGGAGACCGAGGGGAAGGCCGAGAAGAAGGTGGAGAGATTGAGTAGAAGAGGTACTGGGAGGATAACTTCCCGACAGCATGGAATTGAGAGAGGTGGAGACTTGAAGATAGGACGATTGGAGATGAGACTACACACATCTGACAGGCGATAAATGCCTTCTGAGAGTTGAAGTTTTTAAGTTATAGTGTGAGGTACACAGATTGGGAGAGGATGTTTGGTTCTGTATAAGGAAGGGGATATGGATGGATGTGGAATTATAGAGGTATATGTCTTTTAAGTGTGGTAGGGAAGTGTACGGAAGAATACTGATTGAAAGAGTAAGAGGTTTAACGGAGGGGAGAAATGGGGGAAGAACAAGGAGGATTTAGGGGGGGGAGGGTGGTGTGGACAAAGTGTACACTAAGATGCTTTGTGGAGAAAAGTATTAGGAAGAATAGGAAAGTGTATGGAATGTTTTTTTTAGATTTTAGAGAAAGCATTGAATAGGAGTGAATAGGGGTGAACTGTGGAGGGTGTTGGGAGGAAAATGGGGTGGGGGGTAATTTAGGGAAAGGTATTAGGGCTTTTTATAGGAATAGTTGAATGTGTGTGAGAGTGTTAGAAGGGGAGAGTGAGATGTTTGGGGGGTGTGTGGATTTGAGGCAGGGTGTGTAAATGTCGCCGTGGCTATTCCATTTGTTTATGGAGAATGTTTGCAGAGGAATGGTGAGGGAGGGGAGGGGGGTGAAATTGATGAATGGAATGATAGAAAGGAAGTGAACATGATACTGTTTGCGGATGATACTGCCTAGTGGCGAAGAACGGGAGGTTGAGTATTTGGGTGAGGGAGTTTGAGAGAGTGTGTGGAAAAAGGGGCTTAAAATAATCCAGGTAAGAGTAACAAGTGTTTAGTGTTTGAGGGAGGAGGAAGTGAGGGGGGAGGGTTAGAGTTAGAGTATGGGGGGTAGTATTGAAGAAGTAAAGATTTTAGATATTTAGGGATGGAGTTGAGGTAAGGTGGGGGGGGGGGGGGGGAGGGATGAAGGAGGAGGAGATAGAACATAGAATAGGTGAAGGATGCGGGCTTTGAGTGGTTGAGAGAATTGAAGGGGGGGGATCTATCAAGAAAGTTTAAGATAAGTATGTTTTGAAAAATCTTGTACAGGTGTTTGTATGGGTTGTGAAACGTGGGGTTTGGAATGCTAGGTCAGGAAAAGTTGAAGTATTTGAATGAAGGGGTTGGAGCGTTTGTGGGGTTAGCAGAAGGGAGAGGATTAGGAATAGGAGTGGTGAGGGAGAGGTGTGATTGGAGGAATAGGTCTGGTGGGAGAGCGAGAAGGAAATGGTTTAAGATGGTATGGGCATTTTAGTGAGATGGAGGAGCAGAGAGTGGTTAGGAGAGTTTGGGAGGCGGAGGGGATAGGAGGAGAAGGAAGGGGAGACCAGAAGGAGGTGGATGGATGGAATAAAGGAGATGGTGGAGGAGGGAGGGATGGGGGAGGAAGAGGGTAGGGTGTTGGCGAGGAATAGAGTGGGGTGGAGGAGGTTGGTGAGGGCGAGATGAGGGGGGTGTGAATGAGGGAGGCTGTACGCACCACTACCCGCTCAAGCGGGACAAAAGTGTATGTACAATAATAATATATAATATAATAATAATAATAATATATAATATATATATATATATTATATATATATATTATAATATAATATATATATATTAAATATATATATATATATCTACTATATATATATATATATATATATATATATATATAATATATTATATATATATATAATATATATTAATACTAATTAATATTTGGGCCTTATAATACATTCTTAGTTGGATTTTCTTCTTCTTGTTCTTGATGTAGTACAGTATGTGTTGTGTTGGTTTGATGATTTAAAAGTCTAAACAATGATGATTTATTCAATAAAATTTAAATAACAACAGTCTCCTTTTTGAGATTCCTCTCTTTTTTTTCTTCTTAAGTTTCGATGAGCAGTCACAGACTTTTCCTGCGCTTTGCCAACTTATTCCTTTGAAAATCTTTGTAAATTGAGGAGAGTCGATTCTGCTTGTTGCGGACTTATTCTGAAGTTTTTACCTCACTTGCCTGAAAGTTTGGTTTTCTTGTAATTCGGATTTCTGTTCTGAGCAAGCAAGCGAGTAAGTGATCGAGTGGTATGAGAAGCGAGGCGGGAGAGATATGGGAGAGAAGTGCTTACAAGGCGGGGAAGCCTTTTTATAAACAATTTTGTTCGCACTTATGTAAATTTTGCTTATGCAAAATCTTGGCAGAAGTATGGACTAAATTTTATTTTTACGAATATTTATGCTTTGGGATATATTATTATATATATATATATATATATATATATTATAATATATATATATATTATATATATATATATAATATATATATATATATATCTATTATACAAAATAAAATATTATATATATTATTAATTTATATATATATACAATATTATATATATATATATTAATATATATATCTATATTATATATATATATATATAATATATAATTATATATATATATATAATATATATATAATATATATATATATATCATATATATATATGTATATATTATATATATTTATATATATATTATATATATATATATAGATATATATATATAATTATATAATATATATATATATATATATAATATATAATTAATATATAATATTATATAATTAATAATATATATATATTATATATATATAGAGGGTGTATCGAGTGCGTGAGGGTTTTAAACTTATTAATTTTTTCATATTTTACTATTTATATAAATCCGGTTTTATCGTTTTAACATTTACGGGTTTTTTTAGATAATATTTTTAATCTTTTTTTTTGTCTTTGTCTTTGTTTGTTGCCTTTTTGGTTTTTGGTGTGCCTGTGTGGTGCGTGTTTAATGGGCAGATTTGCCCAGGCGCGGGCTTTCTATAGACTTTACTACATCCGCGGCTTTAAACTCTAATTTCTGCATCGTGATACACCTCTCTAATCTGAACAGGCTAACCTTTTGCTCTGTTGAGACACAGATGCGCTAAAAAATTCATCTTACTGTTAATGTATACAACTATAACTTATTTCATAATTTCCGTCTAAAGAGTGGAGTATGTGCTTATGTAACATAAACATTCCTGTAACACGTCTCGAGAATTCGAATCTCTAAACTTCGATGTTTTCTGTGGCTTAAAAATTTTACTTCTTCATATAATATCTTGTGACTATCTGATACTGTTCTAAACAGAAGATTTTTCACGCATTTTTTGGATTATCTTACTACTTTTCTCAACGAGACTGTTATATTTCATCCAATCTGAGGTGCCTCTATTATAGGGGATTCAATGTAGCACACACTGAATGGTTGGGGTCTTCTATACTGATTTAGGTGGGGAGGAGGCCGAATCTTTTAGTATTCTCAACGACTGAGCCACTAATTAAAGACCAACATTCCGAATCGTACAACAATTCTTGACACATTTGACATATGTTTCACATAGTACTCTCTCTCTATAAATAAACGCACTTCGTTTCTATTGGTAAACTGACACAACCTTATATCTCTTAATTTAATACTTTCTCTCCATAAGCTCCATCCTGCCTACGCGTTTTTTCTGGCACTTTGATCGGGCGATTGGGGGAATTGCGTTGCTCATCTACGCTAACTATAATTGGAGAGACTGCTTTGACTCGGTGACGCTTCAGCTTTGCCGATAAGGTGGGAGCTGTACTCGTTGATGGGATGAGAGTTCTTCCTTCTTCGACTAAATCTTTCTCTCTACATCCATGGGTCGATCGTACTTGTTCTCTGGACATTCATAGAGAACGTGCGTATCGGGAGTGGAAATTCTCGTTCTCTTATACTCTTGCTAATTTACATTCAGCTAGAAATCGTTGCAGGGATACTTCTTCGCGAGCAAAGCGGGCTTTCATCAAGCGAAAGTTGCGCTAAACCTCCTTGGTTCTCCTACTGACAAATTTTTCTGGCTCTTGTTGCAAAAACATCTTACAACTTATGTTAAATCTGCCTATCTCTCTCTTATTGTTCTGATGGTTCTGTTTGCTAATTCTCCAACTGAAAGCCATTCTCTTCGGCCTTCTATTTTCCTCTAACTCTTAATGGATGATTTGGGGCATTCCATTCCATCATCTTCTTCTCTCAGTGTCCCTTTGCTTTGCCTGTGATTATTATTTGATCGGGTGTCATGGTGCATCTGAAATTATGAACGTTAGGAAAGCGGGTGCGGATGGCATTCCTCCCTTGTTTTTGGAGGGGAGTGTGCTTTTCCATGCTGGACCCTCCCTCGTTTAATCTATATTCTCTTGTCTCACATACTAACTTATTTCCTCCCCAAAGTTGGGTGGGGGGGCCCCCCTGGGGGGAAAAAAAAAAGATATTGGGGCTTCAACAAAATGTCAACGTTCGTAAAAAAGGTAGCCGCTCTGATCCTTCTAACTATGCCCTGTAGCTCTCACTTGTATCTATCTAAGTATCTTTTGTGGAATATCCTTCTCAACTTCTCATTTCTTAGATCATTATCTGGAATTCTCATTCACTTCTTTCGAGCTAGTTTAACGGCTTTCGGTCACTGCAGGTTCTATCTTGGTGATATATCTTTTCCTATCTAACTGATTTTTGGTTTTCCGCCCTTAGGAACTACGGGGAGATTGCGTGGTGGCGCTTGACATATCCAAGGCATTTGACAGGTATGACACTCGTCATGCTTCAGCTCCATTCCTTGGGTTTCCTCTTCTCTTTGCTTAACTTATGTCTGTTTTCTTTCAAATCGCTCATATCGCTGTTGTTGTTATGGTGGCGACTTTCTTCTTCTTTTTCGTTCATAGTGGTGTCCCTCTCGTCTTAATCTTTCCGATTCTATTCTACGCGATTTGGATAGAATTTCTGGGTGGGGTCGTTTCAACCTTGAAATTCAATTCTTTAAAGACCCAACTTTACATCTCCCTCTCTAAGACACTTCTAACTTTCTATCTTCGATGGTTCTCTCGTCTCTCCTGTTGCAATATAAACATCCTGGCCTTAACATAACAAAAAATGTCTTGGAAACTCACATCATTACAACGGTTGCTAGGGCAGCTCAAGAAACTGGGAGTTCTGTTTAGGCTGCGCGACTTTTTTTTCCATCTCTCAGTTGTCCAGTTCAAGGGCCTCATCCAGCCTTGTATGGCGTACTGCTCATCATAATTGGGGGCTCTGGATTTCACCCGGGCTTTTGGATAGGGTCGAGGTAAAGGCCAAAAGCGTATAAACTGTTCTGCACTTTCCAGTTCAACTGATCCTCTTTCTTTGCGGGCGATGTTGGCTGCTTTAATCATCTTCTATAGGTCGCAGCGTCAGGTGCTCGAGGGAGCGTTATAACTTGACACCACACTTTACGACGGGGTGCTGTGTCGGGCATGAGTTTTTGTTGTGATATTGGTACTCCAGGATAGTTCGCTGCGATGCTTCCTTCTTTCCTGCCATTTGGTTTTTTTGGTGGGAAAATTTTCTTCATTTCTGTGTTTTTGCTGAATTTAATTACTCTCACTTTAAAGCCTGCGTTATGCTACATCTGCGTAGTTTGCGTTGTTGATGAATATCTTGAAGTGTGCAACACCCTCCTTTGAATAGAGTCCTGCCGTGAGTGGGTGGTGACAACTGTATATATATAAATATATATATTATATATATATATTATATAATATAATATTAATATATATAATAATATATATATATATATCTACTATTTATATTATATAATATATATATTCTATATATAATTATATATATATATATTATATATATATATATATATATATATATATATATAATATTATATAATATATTATATATATATATTATTATATATATATATATATATATATATAATAAATATATATATATATATAATATATATATTATATATATATTATTATATATTTATTATATATTATATATATAATATATTATATATATATATATATATATTATAATATATATATATAAATATATACTATTATATATTAAATATTATATAGTATATATATATATATATATATATATATTTGGCCCTTATAATACATTTTCAGGTGTGGATTTTCTTCTTCTTGGTTTTTGATGTGTCCAGTATGTGTTGTTTGGTTGTGATTTAGAAGTCATAAAAAAATGATGATTTATTCAATAAAATTAAATAACAACAGCCTCCCCTTTATTGAGATTCTCCTCTTTTTTCTTCTTAGCTCATGACAGTCCACTGCTTTTCCTGTCTACCGCTTGCAATTATTCTTTGAAAATTTTGTATATTGAGGAGAGTCGATTCTGCCTTTTTGCGGACTTATCTGAAGGTTTTACCTCATTGCCTGAAAGTTGGTTTTCTTGTTAATTCGGATTTCTGTTTCTTTCGAGCACGCCAGCGAGTAGTGAGTCGAGTGGTAAATGAGAAGCGAGCGGGAGAGAAATATGGGAGGAAGTGCTTAAACAGGCAGGGGAAGCCTTTTATACAATTTTGTTCTCGCAATTATGTCAAAATTTTGCTTATGCAAATTTTGGCATAAAGTTAGAAAATAAGATTTTTATTTTTTACGAAATATTAATGCTTTGGATATATATATATATTATATATTATATATATTCTATATATATATATATATATATATATTATATATATATATATATTTATATATATATATATATATATAATATATATATATATTATATATATATTATAAATTTATATATAATATATATTATACATATATATATATATATATATATATATATTAATATATATATATATATATATATAATAAATATATATATATATTTATATATATATATATATATATATATATATATATATATATATAATTATATATATATATTTATATATATATATATTACTTATATATAATATATATTATATACTATTGAGGGTGTACAAGTGGTGAGGGTTTAAACTATTAAATTTTTCATATTTTACATATTTATTATAAATGACGGTTTTATGTTTTAACATTTACGTGGGTTTTTTAGCTGTGAATAAATTTTAAATCTTTTTTTTATGTTTTGTCTTTTGTTTGGTTGCTTTTGGTTTGGTGTGGTGTGTGTGCGTGTGTAATGGCAGATTTGCGCAGGCGCAGGCTTTCTATAGACTTTACTAACATCCGGCTTAAAGCTCTAATTCCTGCATCCGTGAATACCACTCTCTAACTTAACCTAACTTTTGCTCTTGTCTGAGACACGATGCGCTAAGAATTCTCCTCTACAATGTTAAATGTATAAACTTAATTATTTCATAATTTCCGTCTAAAGAGTGGAGTATGCTGCTATGTAAGCATAACATTCCTGTAAACGTTCGAGAATCTTTAATTGAATTAGATGATTCCCAACAGAAATCTTTTCTTCCTTCTACTTACCATAATCTTGTGCTTCTGCTACTGTTCTCCTAACAGAACAGATTTTTCACGCATTTTTTTGAATATCTTACTACTTCTAACGAGACTGTGGTTATATCTTCTCATCCAATTACTGAGGTCTCTATTTAGGGGATTTCAATGTACAACCACACTGAATGGTTGGGGTCTTCTCATACTGATTTAGGGTGGGGAGGAGGCCGAATCATTTAGTTTCTCAACGATTGGGAGCACTAATAAAGACCACGCACATTCCGACATCGTCAACCATTCTTGAACACATTTGACTATGTTTACCACTAGTCCTTCTCTTTATAAATTCACCACCTTCGCTCTATTGTAATGACACAACTTATATTTCTTAATTTTAATATTTTCTCCAATAGCTCATCCTGCCTCGCGTTTTTTCTGGACTTTTGATCGGGCCGATTGGGGGGGAATTGCGTTTGCTTCTACGCTAACTATAATTGGAATGACTGTTATGACTCTGGTGACGCTTCAGCTTCTGCGTAAGGTGGAGCTGTAATCGTTGATGGGTGAGCAGGTTATTCCTTCTTCGACTAAATTTTTCTCTCCTCATACTCCATGGTTCGATCGTACTTGTTCTTTGGCCATTCAGGCGACAGTGAGTATCGGGAGTGGAAAATTTTCGTTCTTATACTCTTGCGCTAATTTTTATTCGCTCGAATGTTGCAGGATACTCTTTCGCACGAGCAAAGCGGCTTTCATCAAACGAAAGTGCGCTAACTCCTTGGTTCTCCTACTGGACAAATCTTTCTGGCTTCTTGCAAAACATCTCTAACACTCTGTAAATCTGCTATCCTCTTTTTTCGTTCTGATGGTTTCTGTTGCTATTTCCAATGAAGAAGGCATCTCTTCGGCTTCTATTTCTCTAACTCAACCCTGGATGATACTCTGGCATTCCACTTCCTCCTCCT
The DNA here is from genome assembly GCA_015478945.1 of Trachelipus rathkii. Lineage (NCBI taxonomy): Eukaryota > Metazoa > Arthropoda > Malacostraca > Isopoda > Trachelipodidae > Trachelipus > Trachelipus rathkii. The sequence goes on from JABUQX010027869.1 coordinate 13,237, forward strand.
TCTCCTCTCAGGTGTCCATGGCTTTTGCCTGTGATTACATTTGATCGGGTGCATGGCCCTGAAATCTATGACGTTTAGGAAAAGCGGGTGGCCGGATGGATTCCTCCATTGTTTAGGGAGTGTGCTTCATGCTGGACCCTCCTCTCGTTCAACTATTTCTCTATGTCTCCATACTAACACTTTCCTCAGTGCTGGAAGATGCACATGTCCACCGGTTTCGAAACAGGTAGCGCCGCCTTCTAACTTATCGCGCTATAGTCTCACTTGTATTCTATCTTTAAGATCTTTTGAAATCCTTCTCAAACTCTCATTTCTTAATCATCTGGAATCTCATTCCTTCTTTCCGATCGCCAGTACCGTTGCACGAAGTCTACTGGTGATATACTTTCCTATCTAACTGATTTATGGTTTTCGCCTTCAGGAATCTAAGGAGCCTTGCGTGGGTGGCGCTTGCCATTCCAAGGAATTTGACAGGGTATGACACTCGTCACTGCTTCTCCAAGCTCCTCTTTGGTTTCCTCCTTTCTTTTGCTTACTTATGTCTGGTTTTCTTTCAAAGTCGCTCAATATGCTGTTGTTATGGGGGGCGGACTTCTGTTCTTTTCTATTTCCTGTCAATAGTGGGTGTTCCTCTCGTTTAATTTTCCGATTTATTATCAGCAGATCTGGATAGAATTTCTGGGTGGGGTCGTCTCAACCTTGTTTAATTCAATTCGTTTTAAAACCAATTCTACAAATCTCCCCTCTCTAGACACCTTCTAACTTTCCTTATCTCTTTCGGTGGTTCTCTCGTCTCTCCTGTTGCAATATAAACATCCTTGGCCTTACATAAACAAAAATTGTCTTGGAAACCTCATCACAACGGTTGCTGGGCAGCCTCAAAGAAACTGGGAGTTCTGTTTAGGCTGCGAGACTTTTTTTCCTCTTTCCCTAGGTTGCTCCAGCTATACAAGGGCCTCATCCCCCCTTTATGGAGTACTGCTTCATATCTGGGGGCTTTGGTTTTCACCCGGCTTTTGGATAAGGGTCGAGTCAAAAGGCAAAAGAGCTTATAAACTGTTCTGCACTTTCCAGTTCACTGAATCCTCTTTCTTTTGCGGCGCGATTTGGTTGCTTTAATTCATCTTTTTATGGTAGCCGCAGCGTCAGGTGTCGAGGGAGTTATCATTGCACACACCACCTTTTACGACGGGGCTGTGTCGGCGCATGAGTTTTTTGTTGATATTGGTAATCCAGGATAGTTCCTGCGTGCTTACTTCTTTTCTGCCACTCTATGTTCTGTGGAATTTTCTTCCATCTTCTGTGTTTCTGCTGAATTAATCTATCTCACTTTAAAGACTGCGTCTATGCTCATCTGCGTAGTTTGCGTTATTGATGAATATCTGAAGTGTGCAACACCCCCTCTTGAATAGAGCTCTGCCGAGAGTGCCTATGCAACTGTAATATATATAATATATATATATATATATATATATTATATATATATATAATATTATATATATATATATATTATATATTATATATATATTAATATTATATATATATATTATATATATATTTCTTATATTATATATATTATTTATATATATATATTATATATATATATATACTATATATATATATAATTTATATTATATATTATATATATATATTATAATATATATATATATTTATAATAACTTTATATTATATATATATATATAAATATATATATATATATATATATATATATATTATTATATATATATATATATATATATATTATAATATATATATATATATATATATAATATATATATATACTATATATATACTATATTTGGCCCTTAATAATACATTCTTAGGTTGGTGGATTTTTCTTCTTCTTGGTTTCTTGATGTGTCCAGTATAGTGTTGGTGTTGGTTGATGATTTAAATTATAAAACAAATGATGATTTATTAATTAAATTTAAATAACACAGTCTCCTTTATTGAGATCTCTCTCTTTTTTTCTCTTAAGATCATGAGCAGTCCTGCCTTTTCCTGTCTTACCCGCTTGCCACTTATTCTTTGAAAATCTTTTGTAAATGAGGAGAGTCGATTCTGCTTGTTGCGGACTTATCCTGATTACCTCACTTGCCTGAAAGTTTGGTTTTCTTGTAATTTGGATTTCTGTCCTTCTTGGGAGCAAGCGAGTAGTGAGTCCGAGTGGTAATGAGAAGAGAGCGGGAGAGAATATGGGAGAGAAGTCTTAACAAGGCAGGGAAGCTTTTTTTATCAATTTTGTTCGCACTTAATGTCAAATTTTTGCTTATGCAAACATCTTTGGCAGAATATGGACATAAATTTTTATTTTTACGAATTTTGCTTGGGTTATATATATATATATATATATTATATATATATATTAATATCTATTATATTTATATTATATATTTATATTATATAATATATATATATATATATATATATATATATTATATATATATATATAATGAGGGTGTACAAGTGCGGTGAAGGGTTTTAACTTATTAAATTTTTCATATTTACATATTTAATTATAATAGGTTTTATTCGTTTAAACATTTACGGGTTTTTTAGTGTGAATATTTGTAATCTTTTTTTTTTTTTTGTTTGTTTTGTTTGTTGCTTTGGTTTGGTGTGGGCTGTGTGGTGCGTGTTGTAATGTGCGATTTGCCCAGCGCGCGGGGCTTTCTTAGACTTTACTAACATCCGCGGCTTAAACTCTAATCTGCATCGTGGAATACACTCTTAACTCTAACCTAACTTTTGCCTCTTGGTCTGAGGCACAGATGGCTAAGATTCAATCTTAATTCGTTTAATGTATAAACTATAACTTATATTTCATAATTTCCGTCTACAAGAGTGGAGTATGTGCCTATGTAAGCATAAACACTCCTGTAACACGTCGAGAATCCTAGAATCTCTAAATTCGATGTTCTGTGCTTAAAATCTTTCTTCCTTCCTTCTATATTCTTGTGCTTCTGCTACTGTTCTCCTAACAGAACAGATTTTCACCCATTTTTTGAATATCTTACTATTCTCACGAGACTGTTATATCTTCTCATCCAAATACTGGGTCTTATTTAGGGGATTTCAATGTACACAACTGAAATGGTTGGGGTCTTCTCATACTGATTTAGGGTGGGGAGGAGGCCCGAATCATTTTAATTCCTTAACGATCTGGAGCAACTAATTTAAAGAACAACAGCACATTCCTGAATCGGTCCTAACCATTTTTCTTGACTACATTTGAACCTATGTTTCACAGCTAGTCCTTTCTCTATATACACACCTTCGCTCTATTAGGTAAATCGACCAGCAACTTATATCTCTTAATTGTTAATACTTTCTCTTCCAATAGCTCCATCCTGCCCTACGCGTTGTTTTGGCACTTTTGATCGGGCCGATTGGGGGAATTGCGTTGCTTTACGCTTAACTATATTGGAATGACTTGCTTTGACTCTGGGGTTGAGCTTTCAGCTCTGCGATAAGGTGGGAGCTGTAATCGTTTGATGGGATGAGCAAGCACGTCTTCTTCTATTAAAATTTTCTCTCATCATAATTCATGGTTGAATCGTACTTTGTTTCTTGGCCATTCAGGTAGAGAGTGCGTATCGGGAGGGAAAATTTCGTTCTCTATACTCTTGCTAATTTTCATTCAGCTAGAAATCGTTTGCAGGGATACTCTTCGACGAGCAAAAGCGGGCTTTCATTAAGCGAAAGTGCGCTAACCTCCTTGTTCTCCTACTGCAAATCTTTCTGGCCTCTTGCAAAACATCTTCTAAACAGGACTTCTGTAAATCTGCTATCCTCCTCTTATTGTTCTGATGGTTATGTTGCTAATCTCCAACTGAAAAGGCAATCTCTTCGGTTCTATTTTCCTTAACTCACCCTGGATGTTGGGGCATTCACTTCTCTCTTCTCCTCTCGGTGCCCATGCCTTTTGCCTGTGATACATTTGATCGGGTGCATGGGCACCTGAAATCTATGACGTTAGGAAGGCGGGTGGCGCGGATGGCATTTCTCCCCTCGTTTTTTGAGGGAGTGTGCTTCCGTGCTGGACCCTCCCTCGTTCAAACTATATCTCTATGTCTCATACTAACACTTTCTTCAAGTGCTGGAAGCATGCACATGTCCTGCCGATCGCGACAAAAGGGTAGCTGCTCTGATCCTTCTAAACTATGCCCTATAGCTCTCACTTGTATTTTCTAAGAATTTTGGAAATCCTTCTCACTTTCATTTCTTAGTATCTCATGGATCTCCATTCATTCTTTCCGATCGGCCAGTCACGGCTTCGGTCACTCGAGTCTACTGGTGATATACTTTCCTATCTACTGATGTATGGTTTCCGCCTTCAGAACTACAGGGCAGACTTGCGTGTGTGGCGCTTGGACATATCCAAGGCATTTACAGGGTATGACACTCGTCACTGCTCTCCGAAGCTCCCTCCTTTGGGTTCTCTTTTTGGCTTACTTAGTTAGTTTTCTTTCAAATGCTCAATATCGGCTGTTGTTTGATGGGGCGATTCTTTTTCTTCTTTTTCTGTCAATAGTGGTGTTCCTCTCGTCTTAAATTTTTACCATTCTATTCTCGCTGATTTGGATAGAATTTCTGGGTGGGGTCGTTTCAACTTCGTGAAATTCAATTCTTTAAAAACCCAATCTACAAATCTCCCTCTCTTAAGACACTTTCTAGGGATTTCCCTATCCTTTGATGGTTCTCTCGTCTTCCTGTTGACAAAATAACATCCTTTGTCCTTAACACAAACAAAAAAAATGTCTTGGAAAATTCACATCACAATGATAGGGCGGCCTCAAAGAAATGGGAGTTCTGCTTTAGGCTGCGAGACTTTTTTCTCTTCTCAGTTGCTCCAGCTATACAAGGGCTTCATCCGCCCTTGTATGGAGTACTGTCTCATATCTGGGGGGTCTGGTTTCACCCGGCTTTTGGATTAGGTCGAGTCCAAAGGCAAAAGGCTTAGAAACTGTTCTGACTTTCCAGTTTACTTTGATCCTCTTTCTTGCGGCGCGTGTTGGTGCTGTTTCTTTTTCTATAGGTAAGGCAGCGGCAGGTTGAAAGGGCTATCACTTGCACACACCGACCTTTACGAGGGGTGCTGTGTCGGCGCATGAGTTTTGTGCTGATATTGGTAACTCCGGCTAGTTCGCTTCGATGCTACCTTCTTTTTCCAGTAACCTCTGTTCTGTGGAATTTTTCTTCATCCTTCTTGTTTTTCTGCTGAATTTTAATCTCTCTCACTTTAAAGCTTGCGTTATGTCATCTGCGTAGTTTGCGTTAGTTTATGAATAACTGATGTGTGCAACACCCTCCTTGAATGAGCTCTGCGTGAGTGGTGGTGACACTGTAATGATATATATAAATATATATAATATATTATATATATATATTTATATTATATATATATATATATCTATAATATATATACTATATATATTATATATATATTACTATATATATATTTACTTTCTAAAGTCAATATATTATATATATATATTTATATATATAATATATATTATATATATATTTATATATATATATAATATATATAATATATATTATTATATATATATAATATATATATTTGGGCCCTTACTAATACATTCTTAGGTGTGGATTTCTTCTCTTGGTTTTTGATGTAGTCAGTAATTGTGTTTTTTTTGGTTGATGATTTGAAAGTCATAAAACAAATGATGATTTATTCAATAAAATTTAAATAACAACAGTCTCCTTTTTTTTGAGATTCTCTCTTTTTTTTCTTCTTAAGTTTCGATGAGCAGTCACGGCCTTTTCCTGTTTAACCGCCTTGCCAACTTATTCCTTTGAAAATCTTTGTAAATTGAGGAGAGTCGATTCTGCTTGTTGCGGACTTATCCTGAAGTTTTACTTACTTGCCTGAAAGTTTGGTTTTCTTGTAATTCGGATTTCTGTCTTCTTCGGAGGCAAGCAAGCGAAGTTAGTGAGTCGAGTGGTATGAAGAAGGGCGGGAGAAGATATGGGAGCGAAGTGCTTAACCAAGGTAGGGGAAAGCCTTTTATACAATTTTGTTCGTTCACTTATGTCAAAATTTTTGCTTATGCAAATCTTGGCATAAGTATGGACATAAATATTTTTTTATTTTTACCGAATATTTATGCTTTGGGATTATATATAATAATATATATATATATATATAAATATATACGATATGTTTATATAAATAATACGATATGTTTATATAAATATGTACAAGTTTTTATACTAAATATATATGAATTATAATATATATAATCATATATTATATATATTAATATATATATATATATATATTATATAATATGTTTATATATATATATATATATATATATATTATATATATATATATATTATATATATATTATAATATATTATATATATATAATATATATGAGGTGTAAAGTGGCGTGAGGGTTTTTAATCTATTAATTTTTCATATTTTACATATTTTATTATAAATACGGTTTTAACGTTTTAACATTCGGTTTTTTAGTGTGTGAATAATTTTAATCTTTTTTTTTGTCTTATGTCTTTTGTTTGTTGCTTTTGGTTTGGTGTGGCTGTGTGTGCGTGTGTAATGGAGATTTGCCCAGGCGCGGGCTTTTTATAGACTTTACTAACATCCGAGGCTTAAACTCTAATTCTGCATCTGGAATAACCACCTTCTAACGTCTAACCCTAACCTTTTGCTCTTTGTTCTAGACCTCAGAGGCTAAGATTCATCTCTACACTAGTTTTAAATGTATACAAAATATAATATATTTCATAATTTCCGTCTAAAGAGTGGAGGTGTGCCTATGTAAGCATAAACATTCCTGTAACACGTCTCGAGAATCTAGAATCTCTAACTTCGATGTTCTGTGGCTTAAATCTTTCTTCTTCTAATAATAAAATAATTTGGTGCTTTGCTAAACTGTTTCCTAACAGAACAGATTCTTCACCATTTTTTGAATATTTCTACTTTCTACGAGACTGTTTATATTCTCATCCAAATAACTGAGTCCTCATTTAGGGGATTTTCAATGTACACAACAATGGTTGGGGTCTCTCATACTGATTTAGGGTGGGGAGGAGGCCGAATCATTTAGTATTCTACACGATCTGGAGCAACTAATTAAGAGCCACACACATTCGAATCGGTCCAACAATTCTGACACATTTGAACTATGTTTCACTAGTCGTTCTCTCTATAAATACACACTTCGCTCCTATTGGTAAATCGACCACAACCTTATATCTTCTTTAATTTTAATACTTTCTCTCCAAATCTCCCTGCCTACGCGTTTTTTCTGGCATTTTTGATCGGGCCGATTGGGGGATTTGCGCTGCTTCTACCATAATATAATTGGGAATGACTGCTTGACTCTGGTGAACGTTTCAGCTTCTGCCGATAAGGTGGGAGCTGTCATCTTTGATGGGATGAGCAGGTTCATTCCTTCTTCGACTAAATCTTTCTCTCTCAAAATCATGGTTCGATCGTACTGTTCTTGGCCATTCAGGCTAGAGACAGTGCGTATCGGGAGTGGAAATTTCTCGTTCTTTATCACTCTTGCTTAATTTTCTTCAGCTAGAAATGTTGCAGGGATATCCTCTTCGACGAGCAAAGCGGGCTTTCATCAAGCGAAAGTGCGCTAACCTCCTGGTTCTCTACTGACAATCTTTTTCTGGCTCTTTGCAAAACATCTCTAACACTTTCCTGTTAAATCTGCCTATCTCTCTTTTCCGTTCTGATGGTTCTGTTGCTAATTCTCAACTGAAAAGGCCACTCTTCCGCCTTCTATTTTCCTCTAACTCAACCCTGGATGATTGTGGGCATTCCACTTCCTCCTCCTTCTCTCTCAGGTGTCCCATGCTTTGCCCGTGATTAACATTTGATGGGTGCTGGGACTGAAATCTATGAGTGGAAAGGGGTGGCCGGATGGCATTTCTCCTTGTTTTGAGGGTGTGCTTCCGTGCTGACCCTCCTCGTTAATCTATATTCTCTAATGTCTCCATACTAACTTTCTTTCAAGTGCTTGGAAGCATGCATGTCAACCGTTCCGAAAAAAGGTAGCGCTTCTGATCGCTTCTAACTATCGCCTATAGCTTCCACTTGTATTCTATCTAAGATCTTTGAACTCTTCTCAACTCTCATTCTTAGATCCAATCTGGAATCTCATTTCACTTCTTTCCGATGCAGTATGCGCTTTTGGCGCTCGAGGTCTTTCTGGCGATATACTTTACCTATCTAACTGATTTAATGGTTTTCGCCTTTGGACATGGGGAGACTGGATGTGTGGCGCTCTGACATATCAAAGCATTTGACGGTATGGCACGCGTCCTGTGCTCTCCAAGCTCCTTCTTGGGTTTTTCTCCTTCTCTTTGCTAACTTATGTCTTAGTTTTCTCTCCAATCGCTCAATATCGGCTGTTGTTGACGGGCGACTTCTTCATCTTTTTCTGTCAATTGTTGGTGTTCCTACAGGGTCTGTCTATCTCTACTTATTCTTATTTTCATTAATGATCTTCCTACTGCACTCTAACTCTATCATCGTATGCGATGACTCGACTTCATTTCTTCACTCATTTCACATTCTGCTCCTCTTTTACTTTAGAATTGCTCTCGTCTATCCTTTTCGATTCTATCTCGCAGATTGGATGAATTTCCGGGGTGGGGTCGCTCAGTTGTGAATTTTAATTCTTTAGAAACTCACTTCTACAAATCTCCTCTCTAAAAACACCTTCCAACTTTCCTATTTCTTTCGACGGTTCTCTTGTCTCTCCTGCTGTTGATATAAAATCCCTTAGCTTAACATAAACAAAAAAATGTCTTTGGAAACCAACATCACAACGGTTGCTAGGGTTGGCCTCAAGAAACTGGGAATTCTGTTTAGATTGCGAGACTTTTTTTTCCTTCTCAGTTGCTCCACCTATACAAGGGCCTCATCCGCCTTTGTATGGAGTACTTATCTCTTCATATTCTGGGGGGGCTCTGGTTCACCCGACTTTTGGACAGGGTCGAGTCAAAGCAAAGACTTATAAACTGTTCCGTACTATCCACTTCTTGACCCTCTTATCTTTGCGGCGCGATGTTGGTGCTTTATTCTTTTCTATAGGGTAGCAGTGGCAGGAGCCGAGGATACTTGTTTCTCGCACCACAACCTTACGACTCCCGCGTCGCAAAAGGGTGCTGTGTCTGCACATAGTTTTTGTGTGGATATTGGTAACCCCGGCTAGTTTAGTGCGGTGCTTTTCCTCCTGCTCTTTCCTGACTCTGTTTGTGAAATTCTCTTCCATTCTTTTGTGTTTCCTGCTGGAATTTAAATCTCCTCACTTAAACTTGCGTCTGTTGCTCATCTGCGAATTTGGGTTGTTGGTGAGCTTTGAGACGTGTGACACCCCTCTTGATTAGGGCTTCGCCGTGAGTGGTGGTGACAACTGTAAATTTATACTATATATATATATACTATAATATTAATTATTATTATTATATATATATATATATATATTATAATAATATATATATTATATATTATATATATATATATATTATATATATTACTTATAATATTATATTATATATCTTTTCTTTATCTTCTTTTCTTCCACTAATGTGGGGTAGTGGTGCGTACCATGCAAAACCCCGCCATTCACTCCTATTAAGCATCTTTCTATTCACATCTACCAAGCAGTTCACATTCCTTTCCTTCAGTCAGACATTCTTTACTGAAACTTAAATCCATTTATTTTTGGTCTCCCAGCCGGTCAATTCCACACACTCACCACTATACAGCAGCTTAACCAACCGACACTAACCTTTCCATTTATGACCAAACCATCTCATACTTTCATTTATTTTCTCTGTTGCTTCTTTCTTCACACCCCACAACTCCCTAACCCACGTTCATTCTTCATTTTATCTATTCTTCTCATACCTAACACAACCCTAAGATTATACATCTGAACTTTCATTTATTCTCTTATATACTCTTTTATTCACACCATAGTTTCACTACTATACATTAACACCGGCAACAGCATAGCCTCATGCAGAATTCTAGCGCGCTCAAGACTTAGTCACTTTACAATCACCAAGGATTTAATTGCACCAGCCACTTTCCCACTACTCAAATCTCCTATTTACACCTCTGCGTTAATCCATTCTCGTTTTCAGTCCAACAAATTATAGCCCTAATATTTAAACCAGATACTTTCAATGCTCACCATCCAACATAATTTCACAACGCGTACTCTCCTCACCCACTACCATCACATTACTTTTATCTACATTTACTTTCAAACCCCTCCTTTTACAAAGGAACCCCCTATACCAATCTTCTCAAACTTTCTTCAGATTCACCACACAAAATCAAATCATTAGCGTACAATAAGCAGAGCACCCTACACTCTCTTCCATTCTCTATTAGCCTAACACCTTCCCCTACCACCCCTGTCTTTAATTCTTTCATCACCCCATCCATAAACAAATTAAGTAACCAAGGAGACATAGCACATCCCTGCCTCACTCCACTATTAATATTAAAGCTTAAACCATCCACTTTCAAATTCATTTATTATATCGCACGCTTCACTATCATCAAATATACTTTTGATTCTATTTAGAAGCCTACCACGAACGCCATATATCACTACCACCTGCCACAGACCTTTCCTATTAATCCTATCGTACGCCTGTTGTAAGTCCATAAAATGTAAATACAATTTATTCTTCTTCTGTCTCATTTTCATAATCGTTTGTTTCAATGTGAAAATTTGATCTACACATCCTTTACTACTTCTAAAGGTACCTTGTTATTCGCCATTCAGTCTCTCAGTCACGACTCACTCTTTTAGCCAAAATATCAGCATATATCTTCCCTACAACAATCTATAAACTAATTTCCCTATACTTCCTAATGTTCCCCTTTTCCCCATTACCTTTATAAAAGGGTACTATTACTGCTATCCTCCAATTCTTCGGAATTATACCCTCCATAAACTCTTTGTAACAGCTTCCATATCCAGTCAATAACAATCTGGCCTCCATTCTTGATTATTTCATCAGTAATTCCACCTATATCTTCAGATTTACCATTCTTCAACATTCTCACTCTACCTATTACCTCCTCCCTACATGATCCCCAAAATAGCTATTTCTTCTTACACCATCAAACCCGCACACATTCACCTCTTCATTACTGCTAATGGCAAGCAGATTTCCGAAGTCTTCCCTCCACGCTCTTCTCACACCCATTTCATCAGTCACAAAATTGCCGTCCCTATTCATTATTTTCTGAAGATTCCCTATACCCTTTTTCTTCTTAGCCGTTCGTACTTTCTTTCAGAAGAGTTTCCTATTTCCTTGTAAGTCCCCATTCGTCCTCCTTCCAAACTGTTTATTTACCTCTGTTTTTCTCCTACTTGTGCAGCTTCTAGTCTTCCTTTTTTCCTCCTAATATATTTCCACACACCTTTATTTCGAGACTTCATCATTGGCTTTTAGCACATTCAACCACGTCTCTTTTTTATTTTTAACTGTTGCATCACCTTTTCATTTCATCACTCAATATTGACATTCTTATTTCCTACTTTAGCACGTCCATACTTCTCTTGCACTACTAGCTAACAAAGATTTCCTTGATTTGCGTCCAGATTTGTTAAGTTTCCCCTTGTTCATATTCAGCTTATTTATTTTCAAATGGTCTCACATACTTTTATTTATGACCTTGTTCATTTAACTTCTCGCTCCTAATTATCCCCACGTCCTTCCTTATTTCTTTTCATTCCATTAATGTCCCCACGAACTTAACCTTTCATAAAACATAAAAAAAAACATAATGATATGATATTCCCATCCCCAATTCCTTCCCTGATTTAAAGTTCATCACATATTTCAACATCTTCTTCATCAACACAAAATCAATTATACTTTTCACTTCGATATAATCTCTACCTACCCCAGCTCCCTTATATTTATGAAATCTCTTGTGCCCGAAGAATGTATTACTTACACACATGCCTCTCTCCTCACATCAATCACCTTCCTACCATTCTCATTTTCTCCCGCGACTCCAAAGACACTTGTTATACCATCCCTTTTTCGGTCATCTATCCAACCATTTAAGTAGCCCAACACAATCAATCTAAAGTTCCTATTCACTCCGTCCAAAACATCATTCAGATTATCCCAGAAATTCACACTTCCCTCAACATCACCCTCAAATGGACCATGTGTTACAACCACTCATACCTTGAACTTTTCAAACTTAAATTAAGACATTCGAATTCAAGTACTCACACAAACAAAATCCACCATAGCTCTATGACCCTCTCATTTATTTCCACTCCACCACAGACACATTTCACCCTACACCACTCGTCTTCGCCGCTTCCTTTCATCTTTGTATCAGTTAGTGCAAGCCAATCCAATTTACCCATTCTAAACATATCCATGAAATCTCTCATCACTATTTATTCCTCTAACATTCAATATACCCAGGCGATTCATGCAATTTCACCGAAAGATAGAAGAAGGTCGCTTATGGCGGTCACGATCAGCTCCGAGGCCTGCATAAGTATTCCTAGCAAGAGATAAGTGGAAATGGGTCTCCAATCCAACTACCACTGTCCCTTTAGTCGCCATCTACGACAGGCAGAACATGTGCTGTTGGAATTCTTTCTTACCCACAGAAAGTGATATTTGAAAAAGGTGCTGTCTGTAATAGTAATATTAGCCTTTTAAGGTCTGTTTTTGATTCATAGAGTTTAATCCCGTGGAAGAAGAATGCCAATATGAGCGCAAGAGGGGCGAACATTTGGCACCAAAATGTCGTGGGGTGAACAAAATACACCTCAAATGTCCAATGGAAGGTAATATCATCGCTTCGAGAGCGCTACTCCTCCATCTGTCCATTTAGTCACCTCTTAGGACAAGCATAACAAACGTTCGGGGAACAATACGTTGTAGGAACTCTTTCTCCCTCCACACACCGGGAAAATATATTAATATAATTATATTACCCCACCGCATCACACGCCCACAGCATCTATTATAATATATGTACTACCGTGATTAGCTTATATAATATATTATATATATATAGGTCATAGTCCTATATATTATTATATATATATATATATATATATATATCATATATATATCTTTATATATATATACTATATATATACTATATATATCAATTTCATAATAATTTATATATATATACTATTCATTAATACTATATATATATATATATATATCATAGACCTATATATACTATATATATATATTTATATTATAATATATATATTACTAGTATATATTATATATATAAATAATATTTACTTATTATATATAATATATTCATCTATATATATAATATATATTACTAGTATACTACTATACTATTCAACTAGTATCATATAGTATATCTATATACTATATATTATTTCTTATTTTAATTACTTCTTATTTGTCGTCCTCTTCCCCAAGAGCTGAGGGTAAGGATGCCGATGACATGCATAGGTAAAAGAAAAGTAGTAGAGAATATGACACAAGTCGAAAAAAGGAAAGCCCTGCCTTACCGCCCCCTCTGTATACTACCTTCTAGTGAGAGCTCGTCCACATCAGAAAAATCTTACACTGGAGCTTCACGACAACTAGCGAAAGTGCCTCAGATTGTGTCACCTTCCGGAGCCGAGTCGGGGATTCGCGAACAGTAACTGTGAACACGCCTCCCACGTCGCTACTGTTACCGCTGCCTAAACCGCTGAACCTCACCATCAGTGGCACTATCGTCACAGTTTGTAGGGATTCCCACACCCCCTTGGCCCAGCTTGGCGCCACAACCTATACCCCCTCACAAAACCCCCTCCTACAACTTCTATCTATTACTACCCTTTATTCTCGCCTCTACTTGCCAAACTCACACCTCTCTCCTTCAGACATTCGCTTCAACCTGACCCATCACTTCTTCATTTCCTAGCCGGTTCGCGATTCCCAATACACACACTACCACTATACATCCTTCCCTTAACCACGACTGTCATTTCATCCTTATCCATTATGACCAAAACCATCTCAACGTACTTTTCATTTAAATTCTCCCTTTACATCTTTCTTCACACCACTTAACTCTCTAATATGTTCATTCCTCATTTATCAATTTTTCACACATAACACGCCCCATAAGATTGTCCATCTCTGAACAATTTGAACTTTAGATCCTATACCCTCTTATTCCAGACCAT
>JABUQX010027869.1:30000-37500 GCA_015478945.1 Trachelipus rathkii
ATATATATATATAATATATATATATATATAATATGATATATAATAATATATACGTATATATATATATATATATATATATATATATATATATCAATGATTTTTTCTTTTTTAAAAATTCACACTCACGGGATAGCCCTGTTATAAGAGGGGACCTCTCTGAGGTTAATTTCTACTAGGATCCGGACTAGGAGGTTCGAACCCGGGCCTTTGCCATGCGACTCAGTCTCTCTATCGATTGAGCCAAGGTAGCAGCATTGATTATTTATCGATTGATTTACCGGTAGGTGGTTTTGGAATTTCTAGGTAAAAAAGCTGAAAAGTTCCGAAGAGTTGGTAAGAAAACTCTTGGACAGCTATCAAAAGTTTCGATGTCGGATGTCGGATGTCGGATGTCGGATGTCGGATGTCGGATGTCGGATGTCGGATGTCACTTAAAAATCATTTCCCGCATTCCCTTTTGGATTTCTTTCCCCACAACTTGGGTGGTGTTACTAAAACGAACAAATAAAGATTTCACCAAGACATCAAAGAGATGGAACACTGATATCAAGGAAGAGTACATCCTAACATGATGGATGACTACTTCTGGTTTGCTAAGAGAGGAGATAAAACGCAGAATAAGAGAAAAATGAAATTTTAGAAACTAGTTATTTAAAAATCTAAATGTTCTTGTAAACTCAGTTTTTGTTTAATGGATGCATTGGTATATTTTGCTTCACTTTTTTACTTTAAAAAGATTAGGGTTATATATAATTATATTATATAAATATATATTTATTATATTACTTTTTTATATATTATATATCATATATATATAGATATATATATATATATTATAATATATATATTATATAATATATTTACTATATATACTATATATACTAGTATATATATATTATAATAATATATATAATATATATATATATATATATATATATTATATATATATATATACTATATATATAATAATATATATACTTAATACTAAATATATACAGGGTGTTGCGGAGAATTGCAAACAGGCATATTTAGGTACGGGTTCCTCACCACAATATACAAACAATAAAAGGTTACATAAACATATGCTTTATAAATTAGTTTATAACCGAGATATACCCATTTCTTGTTACCCCTGTGCAAGAGCTGCAACCACATGATTATGACAAGTGCAGATATTTCTCCCAGTGGTTAATTCGAAAATGCACACGAGATCCTAACTTCCTGAGACGCATGCTCGTTACCGATGAATCCTGCTTTACAAGGAATGGGATTACTAATTATCGAAACACCCATACCTGGCATGATGAAAACCCTCATACAATAGCTATTACAGATTACCAACATACCTTTTCATTAAATGTCTGGTGTGGTCATCTAGGCGACAATTTAGTCGGCCACTTCTTTTTGCCACCTAGGCTTTCATGGGTATCTTACCTGCATTTTTTGCAGCATCATCTACCTGAGCTTCTACAAGATATTCCGATTGCCAATAGGCAGGGGATGTGGTTTATGCATGACGGTGCACCGGCTCACTATTCGCATATTGTCAGGAATTATTTAAACACAACCTACGATCATCGATGGTAAGGGCGCAAAGGTTCTCTGAAATGGCCACCACGATCCCCTGATTTAACGCCATTGGATTACTTTCTGTGGGGCTGGATGAGGTCTATGGTCTATTCTACGTCTGTTGAAATGCAAGAGGAGCTACAAAATCGGATCGTGGATGTCGCAGCAACTATCACGCTTCGTCCTGATGCTATACGACGTGCCAGAGAAGCATGGATTCGTCGTGCAGAATGCTGCATTCAGGAAGATGGAGGCCACTTTGAACAGTTACTCTAAATGACGCACTATGAAATAAATAACTGTATGACACAATATCACGTTAATAAAGTATTTTCTGCCCTATGTTTATATAACCAAAATTGTTTATAATGTAGTTGGGAACCCATACGTAAAATATTGCCGTGCAATTCTGAAACACCCTGTATATATATATATATTATTATTATTATAATGATATATATATATATTATATATATAACTTATGTAAATTATTATATATATATATATATATATATATATATATATATATATATTATATATATATGTTATATATATATATATATATTATATATATATATATATATATATATAATTAATATATAATATATATATTATATTATTATATATATATATATATATATATATATGGGCGTATACAGGAGAGACAGGGGGGCAAGTAAACAAAATCTTGGCGAAATAAAAAATGAACCTTTTATGTTTGCCAGATGACGTTTTTAAGTGTTTATTAGTACAAAAACTGAAAAAGATACATCAATCGATATAAAATGAAGTAGTAATTACTAAGTAATTACTAAGTAATTACTAATTAATTACTAAGTAATGCCTAATTACTAAGTAATTACTAAATTACGTATTATAAATTTCATTTTTTTTCTAAAGAGTTTTAATGTGTTTTCGTTTTCATATTGGCTTGAAGTCAATTAGCTGTGTGCTTTTTATTCATTCTGACAGTATTCTCCGATAGAACTCTCAAGTGTGTCGTAACATTTGGCGCTGCCAAGCTGCTAAATCAATCAATGAAGGCGTCACTCGTTGATTATTCAGCTGCAGGACAGCACATCAAAACAATTGCCAGTAATTATAAAGAAAATATTACACGGCAGATTTTGGAAGACCATAATTTTCTGGCTGAACCTATGTCTTATCTTTAAAGGTATACGGCCTGCATGAGGGAATATTGAAGACCTGGGTTAAACTTCGAATAGAATGGGTGATGTGGAATTGAAGCAACAATTCAAGACATAAGAATGCGTCTGGAGTCTCCGATTGATTCAAATGAACTTATCAATTTGTGTGGAAATTATCAATGAAAATCATGATTGTCGCGCATGGCAAAAAATGTTGGTGTCTACTCCTATTGGCCGATGAAACTGCGGATTTGTCAGGCAAATGAACAATTACTATAGGATTAGATTTTTCAATCTTCAAAAAAATGACTGTTCTGGGGGTTTGAGAGTTCCTTGAAGGGATGGATGGTAAACACCTGCAAACGATTGACTTTGCTTTTAGAAAAAAGAAGGTTTTGGATGCCGTTGTCTATGCGTTAGTCAGTGGTAAGACGGCTGCGCAGCAATGGCAGAGAAAGAACATGGAGTTTAAAAGAAAATGCGAGAAAAATATAAAAAAAGGATTATATTTTCGCTGTGTATGGCCGGCTTTTTTAATTTGGTCATTACTGACCTAATATTTATTCCGGAAATTTCCGGAAATCTATTGCCCCAATAAATAAAGACAAACTTTTTCAGAGACTCCACCCTAAGAAGAAAATACATTTCCCAACTTGCCTAAACTTTGTGAAACCCGTTGGACTAAAAAATATCATAAAGTCACGCTATTTTCCATATTAAATATGAATAAAAATCGTTTGAAGGTTAGAAATGTCAAGGAAAGGAACAATTCAAACCAAAAAAAAAAACAGCTTTTCTATTATACTGTTCGGCAACAAGACCCAATTTCATTATTACCTCTTCCGTAATATCCAAATATTTTGTTTTAGCTAACATTATTCAAACAAAAAATATTGACCTTATGCAGTGCTCTGATAATGTCCAAAGAATTTTGAAGGTTGTCAAAGACCACTGCAAAACTGCTGATCAAATAATTGCTGATCTGCTCTTATCCGCCAATGTTATTACTGCTGAGTTTTTAGTAGAACTTCCACCACCTAGAAAAGTACAATCCCAACAATATATAAAGCAAATCATACTGCAGAATATTGGAGGCCTTCTGTTACTTGTGCCTTATCTTAGACTCATCTCATCCCTCTTAGAGAACTCGATTTTCAGAAAAAAACAATGTGCCGCATTTCTATCTTTTTTATTTTCTTATGTTAGGTGCTCCCGTAGGCAGTTGGCGTGAGAAAGTAAAATGTTTTTCAGTCTTATGATCTTGATATCAACAAAATTAAAACAGAAACTGACTTATGGTATACCTTGTGGTTGGATAAAAAATGAATAAACAAAAGTTGAAAGACTTGGAACTTACTGAAGTCATTAAAGAAGCCGACTCCTTTTTTCCTTAAATCAAAAATCTGTCTATAATTGCACTGGTGCTACCGTATTCAACAAATATCATTGAAAGGTCTTTCAGCACTCTGCGAAGAGTAAAAGACTTGGCTAAGGAAAACACAATGAACGAAGACAGGCTTAATGACTATGTAGGATGAGTATTCATAGAATATTAGTAAGTCAAAAAATGAACGAATTGGAAACAAATGCAATTGCGAAATTCGCTGAAAATCCAAGGCGTCTAATGCTAGTCTAGATATAATATTAGTTACCACTCAGGACTCAGTATCCCACCGCATATAATATTACTTTACGTTTCTCAAATGGTATTTTTTTTTTACTCACCGTGAACACATAAAAAATTTTATTACAATTGTTGTAGCTTTTTATTTTATTTATTTTATAACCGAAATTACTTTTTAATCTATGAATATTTTTTTTATTAGCACTTTGAAAAGAAAAAATCTGGAGTTTAACCAACCCACACCGTCTATTGATCAGTGCGAGCAAGGACATAAATCGCTCAACCTTTGCTAGCCCTTAAGTAATCCTGTGTATATACAACACACATAACACACACACACACACACACACACATATATATATATTATATATTATATATATATATATATATATATATATATATATAATATATATATATTATTATTATAATATCGCTTCAACCTTGTGCTCTCCTAAATGAAATATTGCCTTACGCCCAAGTACATATACTGTATTATATATATATATATTATATATATATAATATATATATATATATATATTATATATTATATATATTTATATATTATATATATATATTTATCATATTTATATATATATTATATATATATATATATATATATATATATATATATTATATATATATATATATATATATCTTATATAATTAATAATATTATATATATATATATATTATTCGCTCAACCTTTGCCCGCTAAATGAAATCCTGCCTACGCCCATGTATATATATATATATATATAGTATATATATATATATAGTATATATATATATATATATATATATTATATTATATATTATATATATAATATATATATATATATATTATATATATATATATTATATATTTAATATATAATTATATTATATATATATATATAATATACTATATATATATATATAAGTATATATTAAAATAGATATCTTTATATTGGCAAATAATTATATTATTATATATACATTAAATTTTTTTAATATTTTTAAAACTTTCCTGTAGACCCAAGTTCGGTCACTGGTCGTTCGTGTGGGTGTGAGCTATTCTCTTCTTGGCTCCGTCTTGCTTGAACTTAAAAAATTGAACACACCCCCTGATAGATTATGGCTCTGCCCATGAGCGGTGGTGTTAAATGTACAAAAAAAAAAAAAAAAAAAAAAAAAAAAAAAAAAAAAAAAAAAAAAAAAAAAAATTTAATAAAAAAATTTTTTTTTTTTATTTTCCCGTATTTATTTAAACTTTCCGTTGTCACACAAAATTGGTACGTGTTACAAAGTTTTTAACATCGTTTCCGTAATCAGCATTATCGATTTTAATAAGAAAATCACTTAAGGTTCATGTGGCAGAGAAAAAATTAAATTCTGTTGAGTAGTGATAATTATTATTATTTTATTTATTTAACAACGGTGTTTTAGAAAATGCTTTTATAAATAATGAAAATTAAACAAACATCGTGTTTTCTTATAAGTTAAATAATTGTTCGATTTGACATGTCACAATTTGCATTATTTTTTCCTTATTTTTAAGTGGACTAACATTTTTCCTCAATTAATAGTTCTTTTAGTATTAATTTTTTTTATATTAGATCGGTTAACAACGTGGCGTTAATATTTTTCAGAATTTTTAATAAAGGTTTATTTACAATGAAATTAATATTCTATTATATCATCATCATCATCATCATCATCATCATCATCATCATCATCATCATCATCATCATCATCCTCATCATCACCCGCCTTCTCTCCCCAAGACTAGGGGTAAGGGGCGATACATGCGCCGGAAGCAGAAAAGTAGTAGAAGAATATGACGCAAGTAGAAAGGAAAGCCCAGCCTTCCCGCCCCTTTATACCTTTTAGTGAGAACTTGTTACAGTCAGAAAAATCCACCCTAGAAATTCACGGGACCGCGAGGACCCTCACTATAGCATCTCGTCATGCAGGATTCATCCCTTGCCCAGGTTGCCACAACCATACCCTCATAAACCCACTTCACTCCTATTATTTACTTTCTTCTCGTCTCTGTCAAACTCACATTCCTCTACTCCTCCAAGCATTCCTTTACTGACTCATCCACCTTTTTATTCGGTTCGATTCCCAACACACTCACCACTAAACATCCACTTAACCATATCCCTTACACACTGGCGCCGCTATTAATATTTAAACCAAATCACTTTTGACTATTTATTCTAACCCACGCTTTCACTATCGTCATATACTTTTGATTCCATTCAGAAGCTTTACCACAGCACCAATAATATCACTATACCTGCCATAGAGCTTTACCTTATTAATCCTATCCTAAGCCTGGTTTGAAAATTCATAAAACCTTAAATACAATTTATTCTTCTTCCACATCCGCTAAATTCTTTGTTTCCAATGTAACGATTTGATTTCACACATTCCTCTACCATCTAAACGCACCTGTTCTTCACCAATCAGTCTTCAGTCACTCGACGCAGTCTTTCGACCAAAATACCAGCATATTCTTCCTCAATCTCATAAACTAATTCCCCTATAATACTTACAGTTACTTATCTCTTACCCTTATATAAGGGTACTATTATTACTCTCCTCCTATCTCGGAACTATACCTCCATAAACGCTTTGTAACACAACTTCCAAATCAATCAATCACCATCTCGCCTATATAATATATATTTATATATATATATATATATAATATTTTAGTATATATGTATAATAACTATTAGATATTATATATATATTAGATATTAAATATATATATATTCATAAATATTTGTATATATATATATAGTATAACTATATATTTATATAATATATATAATATATATATACATAGATATATAAATAAATATATATATAATAATAGATTATAATATCTTATATATAATGGACAAAGTAAACCTATTTACAAAATGATCTAAAGTAAATTTTTTATCTTAACATTATAAATGAAAAGGGAATATGGAAAGGAATTATTTTCATTGGGATATTGTATATTTGAAATTATAATTCAAATAAATATAAGCTACTTGTAAGTCTTCTTCACTCAGCGTTGAGGGAATTTTTACTGTCTTACCGAATGTTCAAGCTAAAAATTTCAGTGTTAATGTGAACTTTTAATGAGTAGCAATCTGTTTCATTTTGTTCGTAAATGGCA
>JABUQX010027870.1:0-71244 GCA_015478945.1 Trachelipus rathkii
CAAATACCATTCTGCCTCGCATGCGAAGGAATTTATGCGATTATGGTGCTTTTTATGCCGTTGTTGTATCAATGTTTAACGGAGCAAGAGCGATGCCGTTTACATTCGGGTAAATTGTGGCGAAGAGAAATAGAAAAGAAGATAATTGATTGTTGGGACACAAAAATTTTTAGAAACCGATTGCAAAAGAATATTAGAAAGAGTGATGGTTTCTTGGAATTGAATTTCCGAAACGTTTGCCACTTTAATGCTTTCTTTCGAAAAAACGAAAATATCAACACCATTTCCCCACTTCGACTTCTAAATGTCAATTCCTTAAAATTGGTTTTTGACGGACCATCGAGAAAAAATCCTAATTGTGGCTTATTAAGTAATAATTTTGTCAAAGCATTTCCAAATATGACTGAGTTAGAAATTAGAGGAAACAATTCTAAATATAAAAGTATTGAAAACTGCATGTTTATAAAAGACAGTGAAGGTGAAGTCGTTTTTAAAAAATTGGTAGAATTAAAGATTGATGATTCAATTCTTTTATATCAGATTCCTTGCGTCTCTCCGAATCTAGAAAAGGTCATTATATTTTTCCATTCAAGATATATCGAACCTTGCGCTATTTATTACTATTTTGATAGCAGCTCCTATTTGAAAAGAGGATTACAATTTAATTTTGATCGATACTTGGTTAAAAAAGAAAAATTCATCATTAGTGAATGCGGTGATCCTACACTCAAACGAGATGTCAACCAACTTTTCCGAAATATCGTGGTGACTATGGCCGATGAATATGGAAATTCCATTATTCGGTGGAACATAAAACAATATGACAAGATCGAATTTGTTGATTTTGAATCATTTGAAAATGGTAAACTCGGTGTAGAAAAAGAAACAAAAGTCTATGATAGACATTTCGGGTTAAAAGACGATATGAGATTTCCTAACCCGCAATCTTTTTTTGAGTTTTTAAATACATTTCGAGAGCCCGAGCCGAAAACGTTTCATGTGGCCCTTCCCTCTATCGATAACCATGATTTTTTTTTGGAACTTTTCAAACAAAGCTATTGGAGACGTAAAAGAGGACACGATAGCTCTAACTTTAAAGTTTTGATACACTGACACACACACATATATATTTTTATATATATATATATACTATATATATATATATATATATATATATAGTATTATATTATATAATATATTTGTATATATATTAATATATTTAAAAAATAAATATAATATATATATATATATATATATATATATATATATATATATATATATATATATATATATAAAATTTATTAAAAAAAAAAAAAAAAAAAAATAAAATTTTATTAAAATTAAAAAATAAAAATGAATAAACTTTTAAAAACTAAAACAAATGAATAAAGTATTTAATTCGCACGCTTTTCATTTGTCTATAAAAAGAAGTTGACATTATATTTTATCACTGATTGAGAAGCGTGGCTTCGTCGAGTAACGTTCGCCAATGTGTTTTTTCGCTCAGCGTCGTCGCAAATAATACCTGTTGACCAGCATCTAAGAATTGGAATACCTTTTTATTCTATTATAGAAGACTTTCTCATGTTATTATTGTTCTACAGTGAAGAAAAACCTGCGCTACCACCCGCCTTATTTCTATTTTTTTTACACAGGAAATCCTCGACCGACGATTAGTTCGAAATGGAAAAGAACGGAATGAATCTGAGAGATTTGGCAATGAACGTCATTTTTGAAACATCATGTTTCCAAGACGCGTGCAACAAAAATGTTTATGATTCGAAAAAAATTTCGGCGAACTACGAATTGATTTTAACTCATTTGTTTGAAAAACATGGACCGAAGGAAATAAATTTCAACCTAGTCTTACCGCTATTTGATTCAAACAACGAAGAAAAATCCTCCGCAAACTTTCTAGAACTTCTCGAAAACGCGACGCGAAATCCATACAGAGTAACTGAATCAATAACCCTGACGTTGACCAAGTATATGATCTCAGCAGACAGTTTAGCCGATGAATTTTCCATGGCTGCCAAAACCGCTCGGGTTATTAGGACTATTGGCACCGCGTACGAACGCTTGAGATCTTTGATTTTGTATTTAGATGAGTGTGATACCATTATAAAATTAACGACTTTTATGAAAAACAAACAACACGAACCTTTATATCGTATCAAGAACTTAGAAATTGTTAATACAAACGATAACACTCTCACCCACGACAAATTTCTCGAAATGTTGAAAAATATTTCAATCCGATTTCCAAATCTAATTACATTGAAACTAATTGGCAGATTTTGCGAAGCTGTGCCGAGATACGACCCGATTATGAACGATGACTCTTCTCCTCCTATGAACGTATCGGCGAGCGCTTTGGCAGAAACATACAATTATGAATTGGAAATAATTGACAAAATTGATTTTACGAGTGAATTGCGCAACCGTCTTATTCCTTCATTCACCGAATTAACTAAAATAATCGTGGATTATAACAACATCGAGGATATTATCAAAATCTCATCTTTGTTTAACCTGCAAAAAATCGGAGTTCGTTTGAATCATAGCGTTATTGACAGCGGTCGTTTAAGACAATTGGTTGCAAAAACTGGGGTGAAAGCAATGGAATTGATTTTC
This sequence comes from Trachelipus rathkii, assembly GCA_015478945.1. Classification (NCBI taxonomy): domain Eukaryota; kingdom Metazoa; phylum Arthropoda; class Malacostraca; order Isopoda; family Trachelipodidae; genus Trachelipus; species Trachelipus rathkii. The sequence goes on from JABUQX010027870.1 coordinate 2,635, forward strand.
GGTTTTTCGTCGGAAAAGAAAATATTTCCCAACCACGCCTATTTTTTGAGGGCCAAATTACTTGGTCGTGGATGCGATAATTGTTCTAACAAAAAACTTGCTTCTTTAATCGTAGTTGTTGAAATCGAAAACAAAAGAATAATCGAATGGGAAATTAGCGAAACTCTACCGTTAGCCGAATTTTCCGTGAAATTACCAAAAAGGTTGAAAGAAGAAGCGGCAGGAGATGAAGAAGGTGAATATAGTGGCGGTGGATTACTAAAAATGTTGGAAATTAATTTTTGGAAACTTCTTACTAAAGATCGGGAAAGAAACGAAATACAAATACCTTTCTGCCTCGCGTGCGAAGGAATTTATGCGGTTACGGTGCTCTTTATGCCATTGTATCAATGTTTTAGGGAACAAGAGCAATGCCGTTTACATTCGGGTAAATTGTGGCAAAGAGAAATAGAAAAGAAAATAATTGATTGCTGGGACACAAAAATTTTTAGAAACCGATTGCAAAAGAATATTGGAAAGAGCGATGGTTCCTTGGAATTGAATTTCAAAAACGTTTGCTTCTTTAATGCTCTCCTCCGAAGAAACGAAAATATCAACACCATTCCTCCACTTCGACTTCTAAATGTGAATTCCTTAAAATTGGTTTTTGACGGACCATCGAGAACAAATCCTAATTGTGGCTTATTGAGTACTAAATTTGTCAAAGCATTTCCAAATATAATTGAGTTAGAAATTAGAGGAAACGATTCTAAATATAAAAGTATTGAAAACTGCATAAGAGATAGTGAAGGTGAAGTCGCTTTTAAAAAATTAGTAGAATTAAAGATTGATGATTCAAATCTTTTATATCAGATTCCTTGCGTCTCTCCGAATCTAGAAAAGGTCATTATATTTTTCCATTCAAGATATATCGATCCTTGCGCTGTTTATTACCATTTTGATGGCAGCTTCTATTTGAAAAGAGGAATAGAATTTAATTTTGATCGATACTTGGTAAAAAAAGAAGAATTCATCATTAGTGAATGCGGTGATCCTTTACATGAAGGAGATATCATCCAACTTTTCGAAAATATCGTGGTGACTATGGACGATGAATATGGAAATTCCATTATTCGTTGGAACATAAAACAATACGACAAGCTCGAATTTCTTGATTTTGAATCACTTGAAAATGATAAACGCAGTGTAGAAAAAGAAACAAAAGTCTATGAGAGCCATTTGGGGTTAACAGACAATATGAAGTTTCCTAACCCGCATTCGTTTTTTGAGTTTTTAAATACATTTCGAGACCCCGAGCCGAAAACGTTTCATGTGGCCCTTCCCTCTATCGATAACCACGAATTTTTTTTTGAACTTTTCAAAGCCATAAGAGACGTAATAGAGGACACGATTTATTAAATTTAAAAGTTTGATAACACTCATATATATATATATATATATATATATATATATATATATATATATATATATATATATATATATATATATATTATTTGTTAAATTTAAGGTAAAAAATAAACAATTAAAATTAAATATTAAAAAAGTATATTATCATCAAATTTATATTCAAATAATAAAAAATTAAAAAAAGTAACTGCCTTTAATTTACCTGTTGAAAGAAGCCGAAATATTATATATTTTTTCATGCCGATTTTCACTTTTTTAATTATGATTATTACACCTAAATATGTATATACACATTTTTCCTACATAACTTAGAAGTGTCATTTCATGGGAACGAGAAAACCAACGGAGAAAAAAATCGAGACACACTCATCGAAGAATCACTATTACAATATTATTTTTCGCAATATTATTATTAAGGCTTTATTCAAAACAAACCCTAAAACGCTCTTTCACCTCTTTATTGAAAAATTCAAAATTTAGAATTTTTTTCTCAGACCTTCGATCGATTCAGAAACTAATCGAGTAATTTCTTCACGCTGATATTCGCGACGCTTGAAGATGTAAACGATGTTTTTTACGTCCACTATATTAGAGTCGCCGTATACTTTTTTAATTTCATCTTTTAAGCGAGTTAAGAATTCCTTCATTTTGGAATCGCTCTCCAAAAAATGATATAGATATACGTGCGTTTCCTCGATATTCGTTGACAAAAGTTTAAATTTTCCTCGTTCTTCTATTCTCGAGTTTACGAAGAATGTGGCGAAACGTTTTAATGACCGGTTCATGATCTCTCGAAATACCATGTATTCCGTCAAAAAATTGTCGACGATCGGCTTGAGATCTACGAAGTTTTTTATGACTCTATTCCCTTTTAAAAGCAGATTACGCTTAAACACCATTTTGTCGTTGGAGCAGCAACAAGCTTGGAGGGAAACGAGATCGAACCCTTCGGTGTCCTTATATTTTATCCACCGGACTTTTATAAACCTTTTAGTCAATCGAACAACGTCATTCTCTTCTTCTACCCCTAAATTTTCTTCCTTATCATCACCGTCGATATCATTTTCAATTCCCGAAGACGCGTCCTCGTAAAAGCCAACTTCCGGACCCCATCCGTGGTTGTCGTCACCCTCATCAACCAAAACAGGATTATTTTCCTGAAGTGAATCGCGTTCTTTACTTTTTGGACGGTCTGGCTGAGCGATTTGTAGTCTTTCAACCTTTTTTAGGTTTTCCGATTTTGTTTTCTTTCCAGCCGCTTCGGTTTCTTTTACAAAGAATTCCAACGCCCCCCTCTCCCGATCCTTATAAGAATTGTTCAAGTGTCTTAAAATTGACACCAAACATTCCCGGCTCACGTGCAAATTATTTCTTTTATCGTTTTCAAAAGTTTCGATCGTAAAATAATCGTCGCCGTTTTTCTTACGCTTAAACAACAAATCGTAATTTACGTCGATCTTAAAAACTACATCTTCGAAATCGGATAATCTCCTGTATATCATTTTTATATTTCTTTCTTTTTAAAAATTTATTATTATTATTATTATTATTATTATTATTATTATTATTATTTAGATCTCGCTGGATAATTAGCACCTATGTTCGTGTTTCGTTTTCTTTTTTCATTCTTTGACGTAGGAGCTGTTTATATGAAAAAATAAATAAATTCTATCGAGTAATTAATTCATTTAATTAAAATAATAAGTTTATTATTATAATAAAATGATGAATAAATTAATATAAATCGAAATTCTTTTCAAAGAACAACATCTGTATACATATATTTTTTAAATTAGTTACCCGTAAAATATAGGTTTCTATGAGAAATTATTTTTAGTGGTAACTAAAATAAATAAATAAAAAAAAGAAAATAAAAATTAAAATGTTCAGATATATTTTTTTAATAAATATCGCCGTTTTTTTTATGAAAAATTGTTTTGATTTGTAACTAAAATAAAAAAATATATAAATAAAATTAAAATATCAATTTATAGAATTGTTAAATTTGTCGTCGTTAAACCTTAAAAACGAATTATTCAATGGAAAAATCGATGGTAATAAAAACTTCAACTAGCTAAAATGTTTATTTTTTAAGGAATAAAAAATATAGAATATCGTTAATAAATTATACGTAAATACGTCGATTACGCAAAGGGGTCTCGCGTTTGAAAAATAGCCTCTTAGAAAATCCTTTTTTCTAAACGTCGCCTCGTTGAAAAACGTTAACCGACTACCTAACTTTTCGTTCTCCTTTAAAAAACGGAATAACTTTCGCCTTTAATAGTTCTTCTTCCGTACGGTACCGGGAAAAGAAATTCGAGTTATCGGAAAAGGTGCCGTCAGATAGATCGCGTCCTCGTTTTTTCGTATCGGCGTTGAGGCTCTCTTCTTCTTCATCATCATCATCTTCGCCGTCAAAGCCACTACCTATTCCCGCCAATCTTCTTTCATTTTCTCTTCTCCTCACGAACTCCGCGACGTCCTCAAACCCGTTTTGGGCGAGGTATCGGTCGTACTTTTCTAAACAGAAATCATCGTTTAAAAATATTTCTAAAAAAAGGCGTTCGAAAGCCAGGATTTCGTTTTCATCCAAAATTCCCTTTAGCGGAAACATCGGTCTGTTCGATTGCAAGCCGATCACGTTTCGCAAGAGCCATAGAGAGACGGTGTGGGAAAAAGAGACGAATCGCGCGAGTCTCTCACTTCCGGTATTAAAAATTTCGTTCCTTCGCTCCTCCGTGAAAAGAGTATCGAGAACAACGGGATCCCCCATCAGTAACAGTAGAAGAAACAAATAAGACGAAAAATACGTGAGCGATTGCAATTCTTTTAATCGCAAAATATTTTCTTCACCGTCGTAACTAAGAATGAACTTCACGAAGGAGGCGATATAGTCTTTGGCGCGAAGAAGGGTTTCTTTATCATTAGAGCTTTCCTTCGATCGAAAGCTATCGGATAGAATATGCAATTCGCTGTTTCTCACCCCGTCTCTTTTTTTAAGGAGGTCGTGCCGGATAATAAAATCGTTCATTTCCACGGCGTGTTTGAATTTAACGGGGTAATTTCGTTCGCAAAACCCGCATCCCGTCATGACGTAAACGTGATGAGTCATAAAATCGCTCAATAAGGTTTTGGAGCTCAACGTTTCACTTTTTCTAGCACGGTTTTCTGGTAAACGCTCGTTGCCACCGCCGCCCCGAAAAGGATCGGTTGTGGAAAAGTCTCGCGAGGCGATTAAAAAAAAGGAAGCCCATAACAGAGGAAACGTGCCGGTTAACCGTACATTTCTAAAAGTAATTCGTCGCCCGTCGGTCCAATACTCTGTCGCGATGTCTTTGACCGTTCGTTCCTCTTCGCCGCCTCCGCCGCCACTCTCCCACCAATATTGCAGTCTTTTCGGGTCCTTCGAATTAGCGCTCTTATTCATTATCCACCCGCTATTGATTAAAAATTTAAATTCCGTTCCCCCGATCAAATTTAACAAATTGGAGCACGTCTTTTGGGAAAATATTGCTTCGTAAAGAACCCCGACCTTCATGCACGGGTGGTTGTTTTGGCATACTGATTTGTGATCGATGAATTTAAACAAATTATTATTAGTTTTCTTATCGTCGTTCATCGCGGAAAGGATAAAGGAATCGGCGTCTCGTTCGAGATCGCGAGCTAGACGTTCGTGATTATAATCCGTTTTAACGAATTCCGCGATCGCGGACGAGAAGAGTTTCACGGTCGTAAATATTCTTTGCCGTATAAGCATTTTCACTTTGCAGAAATCGTTGCTGTTCGCCTCGTCGATATTTTTGGTAAACACCGAAGCGAAAATATAATCCACGTTTTCGGCCGAGGGTTGATAAAAGATAATTTGCTCGAGGCAAAATTCGAAGGCGCTCAAAAGAATTAAGAGAGGGAATCTTTTCCGATTCGGGTGAATCGTCGCGATCGCCGTAAATTTCGAGTCGACGACATAATACGGAGGAAAATAGCGTTTCATCATATTGATTTTAGTCAAAAGTAGCGTATATTTATCTATCCATCCAGGTCCGCCTTCGTAGCCGTAATTTTCGTCGTTCATTAAAACCGCTCTATCGGTTTTGAGTACGAGCGACGCGATACACTCCGATTGAGTGAAAAGGGGTTTCTCGGAAGGATTTTTATTTCGAGAAAATAGTGCGCAGGGCGGCTTTTCGCCAACCGATCCGTTTTTCCACACGCAATATCGGAGCAGAGAGAAAGCTTTTTCGAGATCGCTTTCTTCCGCTAAAGGAGGATTTCCGTTATCTTCGTCGGTTGATATGATAACTTTGGCGCTCGGTAGTCTCAGGTAAGCGTCGTCACCGCTAATCTTTTTAAATTGCGGGGGTAGGTTTTGAAATGTTTCTTTGGCGTTTTGTTCCGTTATGAAAACTTTATACGATCTAAATTTATCGTCCATCAGGTCTCGAATGTCTCGCTCGAGAAACTCTCTTTGGCCCAGTAGATGAAGTAGTTTAGCTTCGGACGTTAAAATTTCTCCAACCGTTTTCTGCGGAATAAAAAACGAAGACTTTGACGGGGACGACGACGAGGCTGCCGGCTGTCCATTCTCTCGGTCGCCGAGATCGATTCCCTCCAGTTTAATAATTTGGTCGAGAGATATAGCGGTTTCGTTGTTTAATATGCTTAGAGTGGAGGACGATAAAGAATAATTTTCTTCATCCAGCGTGTATAAATCTTCGGCGTCTTCTTCGTCTTCATCCTCCTCATAATAGCGTCTTCGCTCATTTTGTAAAAACAGTATTATATCCACTGACATCTTCGTAGATTCTCAAGAAATATAATGATAATAATAATAATAATAACAATAATAATAATGATGATGATATTACAACAACTTGAAATTTTTATATTAATTTATTTATTATTGACGTCTAAGCACTCCAAAGAAATTCTTTAAATTAAATAAATGAATGAATAAATAAATAAATTTCAATTTCAAAAAAACTAATTTAAATTTTATTTTAGGGCCGTCGACAGGCCGACTAGTAGTAATACTCCCAATAGTCTAACATGGCGTCGAATTATTGCGAGAAATGCATGGACGTATTCGAAGGTGGAGGAGGAAAGTCGCTGCGATTTTTTGAACTAAATATCGCTTGCGCGCTCGATCAGCCTCCACCCGACCCTTTGTATTTTATGAATTCTAGCCCGGAGAGTAAATTGATACCTTTGGACCGGAACGTCTCCCCCGACGAGCTCTCTTTTAAACTGTTTTCGATAAACTACGAATCCCTGTCCAAGGGGGAAGGTTACGATAAATATTACGTAAAACCTTTCGAATCAAAAAAGAAGACGACGACGCTTTGGTCGAGAGGAATTCAAAATTTTTTAGCTAAATTCAATAACGGAGAGTGCGAACGCCTGATCTCTTCTCATCCCGGTAAACCCACCACTGATTGCGTCGAGGCGTGTAAAAACGCCGAAACATTCGACGCGATTATGAAAAAAGGCGACGCGTTTTGTTTTCCTTTAAAATCGTGTTGCTTCGTAATCAGACCGACGATTAAACAACCGGAGACCAAATCGTTGACCGCGTATTCGGTTTTACTATTGTGTAATTTAGCCGACGACGAAGGAACGGAAGAAAAAGGATTAGGAGGAGTCGACGCAAAAGGACGACGTTCACGCCGCTGCATCGTAAAAACGAACGACAATGACACGATGTGCTCGGAATTGAAATTTATAGAGAACGAAGACTGTCACGAGGACTACGGGACCGATAAAATATTGATAGAGTACTTGAAAAATTTGAATTCTACGGATATTTTCTCTTTTTACGAATCTTTTTCAACTTCTTCTTGTTCTAAGCCAGACAACCGGTTGACTCCTTCCACGTCGTCATCTTTTTGGAATATCGGCGGCAAAAAAAATAATTTCTCCGTGTTGAAATTGATGTTTCTCTATTCAAACTTTAAAAACATATCGAGATCGAACCTGAGTTATTTGTTCTTGACGACGGATTTTCAAAACAGGATAGGTGGTATTCGCAACGACATTTTTAGGAACAATCTAATAAGCTACTTCCTCGCATTGTTTTTTTCCATTTGAATTCGATCTACGTTATATTATCGTTATAATCTCCATATAATAAATAAATTTTTTAAAATTGTCTTTTTTTATTAATTAAACTCACCAAAAAAATAGATCGTAATGTTTTTTAAACTCATCGCTTTAGGGTTACTTTTCATTTTTCTAATAGGGTACTTCAAATCATTCTCGCCGTTTCAAGATAAGAAAAATACGGAGATCGGAGCCGCAGCAACAGCAACAGAAACGAAAACTGAATGCCCCGTTAAAAAGATGTTTAAAAATATTAGAAATTTAATTTTGCGCTAATCGAATAAAGAGTTAATAGAGCTAGTAGCGACCCCGGCTATATAATAATACTTACGTTTCTGGAAAGGTCCGAAAAATCCTATTGAAGCCGCTGAGTAATTATCGAGCGAACCATTTAATATATCTCGTTCGGTTCGAAACATCGATATCTAAAAAAGCGAGCGTTAATAAATTTTTTTTTGGTTAAAATTTTTTTAACGCAAACCAAAACCAAATAATCTTTCTTAAGAGGCCGAAAAATAAATTAAAGCGCCTTAATGAATAGACAATCAGGAGTTTCTAAAAATCTTTCGGTAAGTTTTAATCCGAAAATATTATTCGGACCAATACCCCCTCTAAAACCGGTATTTGAACCGATATCGCAAGACGACGAAAGGGAATCCGATCTGAATAATAGCTCGGAGGAACATTCTACTTCGCTCGCGGATTTTGAAGAAGAAGAAAAAGTCCACCCTAATGAGGGAGAAAAGGGCGACGACGTCGGAGAAATGAACGAAGGAGGTATAAATTTGAATACAAATGAGAGATCTTCGTTAAACGTCGAAACGATAGACGACGACACCGTCGATGACTTTGATAGCGACGAAGACGACGACGACGATAACGATACCACAATGAGCGCATCTTACGAAATCAACGAGGGGGGCGACGATAACACGACGGTCGCGTCTTTTGAATACCGCAAGGGGGTCGACGATGACACATCGAAGGAGTCTGTTGAAAACGACAAGGGAGACGGCGATGTAGACGCGACAAAAGAAAAATCGAAGGAAGAAAATTTTGTCAAAAATAATATATATTCCAAATATTCGTCACTGCCGTGGATTCGTACTCCGTATATAATGCACCTTGATAAAACCAACTTGGAAAGCGATCGAGAAAAAGGCTTTCGGCCCGTAGCGAAACGACAAATCGGTGTTTCGTCGGCCTACAGTACTCCGTATATTAAGCACCTTGATCAAATCAACCCCTTCGCGAAGAAGTTCGAAAGCGATCAAGAAAAAGGCGTTTCTCCCGGATCGGAAGAATATCGAGGAAAAGGTTTTTTACCAAGACTCTTTCCCGAATTGGAAAAAAATCAACAAGAAAACGACGTTCCACCAATGTATTATACTCCGTATATTATGCACCTTAATAAAATCAACCCAGTCCCGAAGAAGTTTGAAAACGATCGAGAAAAGGGCGTTTCGCCCGAAACGAAAGAAATAGAAAATAATACCAATCGAGGAAATACCTTTTTACCGAGATCCATCCCCGAATTCGAAAAAAATGAACGAGAAAAAGATGTTTCTCCAGAATTCCCATACGGCGCGAAAGAATCCGACAGAGGTAACGTCGAATATTTTTTACCCAAGTTTATGAATCCGCGGTATTCTCCTCCTGATCCCCCAACAACCAAAAAACGGGAATCGGTAATGCAAATTTACTCTACAGTGGGTCTCACTGTTATAGGAATCGTACTTTTAATAATGGTCATTTTAACATTCATTAGATTCACTAAACGTAGAAAAATAGTACCGGTAAAAACGGGTGTTAAAAATTTTGACGGCGAAGACATCTACGAATACCACTTCCTCGAAGAGGATGAAAACGATCATCACATGGACGACGAAGACAACATGGACGACGAAGACAACATGGACGACGAAGAGAGCACGGACGACGAAGACAGCATGAACGATGAAGACAACATGAGCGATGAAGACGAAGATAATGATGACGACGACGCAGTCGACAATGAAGATGCTGAAGAGGAGGAGGGCGGAGAAAACGATTACGATATTAATAATAATAATAATCAATAATATCAATATAATAATCATAATAATAATAATAATAATAATAATAATAATAATAATAATAATAATAATAATAATAATAATAATAATAATGAGAAAAAGAATCTACAACCAGCGACAACGACCTCGGTGGTTGTCAATGCCACCCCCACCGATAAGACTCACAACAATGAAATGAAAACTTCTCCCAGAACAATCCCCCTGTCCCTCTTTAAAGACGCCGTTCTATTGCGTACCGCTGATAGAAGTTCACCAGTTGCCTTTTACCAATATGGTTTTATTCATTACGAAGTTTTTCAATACGAAGAACGATTCAATAAAATTTTATTCGATGAAGAGATTTTCTCAGAATCGACGGGGAGAAAAAAGAAAAAGAGAAGGAATAAAAGTAATCTGCGGATGGAGCACGATTATAGTAACGAAGAGGAAGAAGAAGAAGTAGAAAAAGAGGACGAGAGCGACGAAGATTATTCGGACGAGGATAACTCGTTCGCTACTGCCCGGTTTATCGCGTACGGGAATGACGTATTATACAAAGAAAAGAAGGGGTCGGAAACGGAGGAATGCGGCGAATGCGAGGAAATGACGAGTGGATCGAATGATAAAACTTTCGAAAAGTTCCACAAAATTAGAAGCGACGCATCGTCACTTTGCAAAGTTCAGCAGCTATTCACTTACATCGACGACGATCACAGCGAATCTTTCGTATTTTTAAGGGCGATCGAAGAAAATGAAATTGCTAAAAAGGGGATATTAGTAAAAGGGGTCACCCTATTTTATAGCGAAAATATTCTAAACGCTAAAAGAAAATATAAAGGAAGTTATCATATAAGATTCGATACGGATTATAAGTACGTAGATTACGTAAATTATCCGTCGGGCAAAAGAAAAAGAACGGAATTCGAGGATTTACCGACGACGGATTCTCGCTTTCGCTGCGCGGTAATGTCCCAAAATCATAAAGAATTCCTAGCGTTAAAATCCGACGACGAGGTGGCGTTCGAAATTTCCAAAACTGATACTAAATTGACTTATTTTAAAAATGGAAAATCGTCCTCGGAAGAAGCTATAGTCGCCCTCGACCCATTTTACGGCATGACTTGCGTTTCGTCTAAGGGTTATTGCGAAGGATTTTTGACCTCCTCGTCAAAAATACTCCAATTTCAACCGAATTTAAAGCGCGATTACAACTGCACAATAAATATATCGCATCAACCGATGCGCCTGGTGTTAAAAGTTTTAAAAAATAAAAAACGGAATGTAAAGAAAAACGACGAAGAAAGAAAGGTAAAACGTCGTCGTCATCATGCCGCCGAACACGACTTTGGGAAAATTAGTCTAGCCGAAATAAATTATAGCGGGGGGGAAAATTTCAACGGCAGTGGCAGTGGCGGTAAGGATTTCGTTAAAGAGTTCCTACATTACGTCTTATCGAAAGCTAATCAAAATGTAAATTCGAAAGTTGAAGGGTTCGGCTTTATAAACGACGACGGGGAAAACTACAACCACAAACGTTTTCGCGAATATTTCCCGCTCCTGCGTAACACGATCTCGATGAAAGAAATATACGGTGTCGAGGTGACCGCGAAATTTACGGAGAATCGAACTTCTTTACCGTTAAAATTCGTTTTGGAATCTACAGAATTAATTCGCCTAATCCATTCTCGAAAACCCGAAAATAACGAACGATTCTTCTCCCCTAGTACGACGAAACGTTTAATTCACGTTTCTAAATCGTTTTTCTTCAACGGGAATATAAATAGTAAATTATACTGTTATTGTTGGAATACCGAAAAGAATAATAGGGACGACGGTAGTGACGAGCGTTTCCTAAAAATATTAAAGGGGTGCGATATTTCCTCGCTGAGGTTCGAAGTGCCTAGTTTTAAAAATAATAGTAAACGTAAAAACGTTGATAAAAACGTCGGTGTCGCGATCACCGACAAATGGATAGTGTTTTCGTGCGATAGATGGAATATGTTAGATACAAGCTCCGAGTCGCCACTGCGCGCGCGCGCGATAAAAGGAGGAGACGAGGAAGGAGAGGACGCGGAGGAGGATATTATCTTAAATCTAAATCTTCAACGGTTTCCCGTATACTCCGTAATACCTCTAACACCTCATTTGTCTCGCGGTTTCGCGTACGTTAGACAATCGGAAATTTTCGATTCCAATCCGACATTTTTAATAAAAAGCGAAACCGCGGTTGATATTCCGAAATGGGAGCTCGTTAAGGTAGGGCGAAGAGTAGGGATCTTCTCCTCCTCCTCGTCCTCGGATCGATACGAGCTTATCGAATCCACCCCGGTCGACCTGCGTTTAAACTCTGAAAAAGACGAGGAGAAAAACCCGATGCGCAGTTACGGAATCGAAACGAAAACGTTACGCTACCTCGACGACGAATTCGAAGATGTTAAATTCCTGCTAATGAGCGAGGTCGAAATGATTCATTATTTCAAGGCTAGCGAAAACGAAGACAAGGAAGTGATGTTACAATCTTATTTGAGAGATAGAAAATTATCGTATCGTAAATGTTTTATTGAGAAGAACGTAATGCGTCCGTATTTATTGAATCCTTAGTAATTGATTAGTTAATAATAATATAATACTAACTACTAATAGTCGTAAATTTTATATTATAATAAAATAGATAACGTATGGCGCTCTCTTCTTCCATTTTATCCTTTAATTGCGAAAAAAATATCGTTCCTTGTACGACGAGTCCCGAGTGCAAGATTTTATGTCAACGAGCGTCGGACATCGGTAGAATAAACGAGGTTAGTTTTTTCATCTGCGAAAATAGGTCGTGCGCGAGAATAGGGATCCCCGAAAACATTAGCGACTTAGCCCTCGAAGACTTGAAAAAGTTTCGATCCTCTAATTACCGCAACCTCGACGATTTCGAGGCCAACTACGTAAAAAGGCACTCGGACGATTTTGTGTTGAAAAGGTCCTTATATTATATGGAATTAATGGAGAATTTTATCGACGGCGGCAACAGCGACACTTTTTCTTTTTTGAATCGAAATCTTCCAGACAGCGACGACGACGACGACGACGACGACGATTCGATTAACATTTCTTCTACAACAACTCCATCGATCGTCGAAATTGGAGGGCGTGAAGATAGAAAAAGGTTGGGAGACAAGGATGAGGACGAAATTCGGAAATGGCGCGGTGAAACTTTGGAAAACGAAGCCGAAACGGTGGTCGTTAATAAGGAACACGACATTAGAGATAAAAGGGCAAAATATAAGACGCTGGTTTTCTCTCGTATTAAACAATTTCACGGAATCTCGCCCGCCGCGTCCTCTAAAGGGGACGACGAGTATTCTTCGAAAATAATCGACGATGAAGATAATAGTAATGATTCTCTTTTTCGAGAAATAAATGACGCGACTCACAACCGGAGATACGCGGAAAAGCTCGTCGTTCAATCCAAATCAGGCGACGTAAGGGGCGCGGTGTCGTCATCGCCACCGCCGGATTCTTTTCGATTTTTATGCAACGAGGAAATGGGTGCCGGATTCGAAATAACGCGTTTCTACTCTCCCCAAGACGACGAGCGCTACGAAATTCCGATCTGCTTATGCCTCCATCCGGACAAATTATTCGGCCCGGCATGCAAATGGCGAAGTAATTTCGACGTCACCGATTACGACCAATGGGAAAAGAGCGGCGGGAAAATGGTCCCGCTTCGAGATAATATAGACGACTACAACAAAGCTTTAGACTTTTGCAGGAAAAAAAGTGCGAATTTGGTTACGCATTTCGACTCTTTTCATAATACCTATTTCTGCAAGCCCAAGGCCGAGCGCATTCAGGAAATATTAACGAATAGCAGCGAAGGCAATACCCCGAGCATCCTCGAATCGCAATTATTAACATCGTTTAACGACGACGGCCGCGACGAAGGAGAAGGAGACGACGACGATGACGCTCCGAGACTGAGACTCAATATTTTTGAATATAGTTTAACCGATATTTTATTTAATACTCCAACGAGTATGAATAGGTAAATGACGCGAATAAAGATTCTCGATTAATTCTACTCTTTCTTTTAATTCCTTAACAATTAGCGAAAACAGGTATAATTCATCTCCGGTTTTTGCAAGGTATTCGCTCAAAATTTTCCTAACCCTTTCTTCGGGAGAGTTTGCGTTGGGCGAGAGACGATTATTCGTCGTTCTTTTACTATTATCATTATTTTCACTTTCTAATTTGTAATATTCGTCCAAATAATACAATTCGAGGGAATCGTAGTCCCGAGGGGCGATATTCTTTCGCCTCGAATTATTTTTCTCTCTCCTCTTAGTGAATACGGAATTAGCGTTCCGAAACGCTCGTTTAGTCGTTTCGTGAATGCAGGCCGAAAAATAAATTAAACGACTTAAATCGATTCCATAGAAATCGTCGTCGTCGCTGCTCATGCTACCGTTTTCGTTCCCGAGATCGACGAATAAGGAGCGGTAGAGTGTTAAAATAGTTCCGTAATTTATAAGCGAATAGTTGAAAAACTCGGAGGCGTAACTGACTAATCGATTATATTCGATCATCGACTCTAGTAACGCCGAATCCATGACGACTTTGACGGAGGGAGGCAGCGCGAATATTTATTGCGGTTGCTTAAAAAAAAGTTTTATACCTCACCGAATTGTATATCGTTCCCGAAATATTCTTCAATGATTTGATAGGAAAATTATCTTTCAGAAATAGCAAAATCGCCGGCAACCTTAATTTCGGCGAAATCGGGTATTCGTTGGAATCGCAAAATTTAAATATAAGGTCCGAATCGGGATCTAAATTAACACGAGATTTAGATCTATCGAGGAGAGTGACGGACCTTTTATTATTCGCTTTAAAATTTCTTCTTTTTTTCGAGAGGTCGAAGCTAACTATTTTCGGTCTAATTACGCGATTTACGTATTTTTCGATGACGTTATCACCAGCGGCCGCATCCGCCGAGTCTATTCCTTTGTAGCAAACTAGTTCGTTACAGTACTGGATCGGAATATAAATTTCTTCGATTTCCAATCGCGGAACCTTATATCGGTGCGATCGGGAAATAAAATTCTCGTACACCGATAAAAAGAGAAAACAATCGGAAAATGTTTCGAATTTAAAAAATACGTTAAGAGCGTGAAAAATCGGTACGTCGCTTTCGTAAGTCTCGTCGTGATATTCCTCTCCCTCTCGTCCGTATTCGAAAAGATCGGTAAAAAGGTTCAACGCGTTAAATTTCATTTCTTTAGATAAATACCGATATAAAGATTTGCAGACTTTCATTAGACTCATGGAATTTGAAAAATTTACGGCGTCCCGACATTTCCTTTTTCTTTTTGAGTCTCCTCGCCTTTCCGCAAACCTATTTTCCGAGTCATCGTCGTCACTGTAGTCATCGCTATTATCGTTGTGAGTGTCGTAACGACCACAACCGACCACGTAGTCGCCGCCGCCGTCGCGTCTTTCTCGAAGAATGGTCGTCGAAAGAGCGTAACAGGTTTTGGAAGAACGGCAAGTAACGTCAGTTAAAAGTATCATCCCGCTCGGATATAGTTTAACGAATATTTTTCGCGATGGCGTCAGGGGGTTTATTTTTCTTATCAACCATCCCTCTTGTTTCGAAAGCAATTTCTTCTCGCCGCGTTCCTTTATGGCGCTAATAAATTGGTAATAACTATTATTATTGTTGTCATCAATCTTGGTCAATGGAAAATAATCGCGTTCGTCGAACATTTTTTTTAACGAATATGATAAATCTTATTTAGAATGAATTTCAAAAATATAATTGATTTATTTCTTTTGCGAAATGTCTTTCCGAAATCTGAAGAGTTCAAAATGAGAGATTCGCAATATTATAACGTTTTCTTCTACGACAACGACAACACTACGTCGATGCCGTCGCCCTTCGCGTCCGAAGAAAGAACTCCTATCGTTAAAATCCTCGTAGCCGTGACGCCCCGATCGAGGGAGAGAAAAATGTATTTTATCGAAAATGACGAAATCGATATTTTAAAAAATGTTTTCAGCTAGGTCTTCACGCGCCCTATTTTATTCTCTCTCTTTCAATCTATTAATATATCAATATAGGTCTGCGAAATTACGCGAGTGCGTATATACGTAGGAATGTACGCGCGTGCGGGTGTAAGAGAAATTATTCGCGCGCCTAAGCGCTTAGGTAAGCTTTTTTTAAGAATATTCTAAATTTTTATGAAGAAAAAAGTTACAATAAACACTCTCCCCGCTGCCTATAAAAAGGAGGTAGGTTCGATCGAGCTTATCACACTCGCTCGCCTCATGATGGACCACTCTGGCGCTAAAAAGAAGAGCTCTAAGGGAAATGAAACGAAGCAGAAGAGAAAAAAGCCGACTTCGGATGAAGAAAAGAAAACCTTTGCGAAACTTTCCTCCTACCTTCGTCTGTCTAAAAGTAGCGTCGTCGCGGCACCACCGACGAAGCAGAAAAGGTTTCCCGGCGAATACGACTATGCGGAGGCGGGTACTTCGACCTCTCGGATGACAGAGCCCCTCTATTACCAACCTATCGATTATATCGATGGGGATGACGAAGGTCCGGTTGGCCTGTCGACCCCGAAAATGAAAAACAAGGAACTGAAGAAAAAGAAAAAAAAGAATACCGACGTTTCCAGCCCGCCGAGTATACCGGCCATGGACTATTCATACCCCTCCAGTAATCGCGATTGGACACCCGGTGATTCTTTCGAATACGGCTATCAGCATCAGCAAACGGCGTACGCCCAGGAACAAACTTATTTCGATGACGCTCCTACTGAAAAAAAGTACCCGGAAGAGCAGCGACGATCGGTTAGTTGGAGCGGATCAGATCCAATAATAGAATATGAGGTTTTCGGAGACGCCCGAGTACAAACCGATTTCGATAACGTACAACAACCCAATAGAAAGAGTTCTAGCGGATCGAAACTCAAAAAGAAGAAGAAGAAGAAGAAGAGTTTCAGAGACGCAGAAGCGCAGACTGATTTCTATCACGATCCTGTCGAAATAGATTATCTGGAGGAACGACAACAACGACGCACTAAAGAGAGTTCGAGCGGATCGAAACTCAAAAAAAAGAAAGAAAAGAAAGTTTCCCGAAGAGATTATTCGATGCTCGAATCGAAATTGGCGGAGTTAGACGGACCGCCTCGCGCGAGCTTCAAAGAAGACATTTTCGAACCGAGAACGTACCCCGAAAATATCCCGAGTACCAGTAGAGCGAAGAGCGTCCACGGCGGCGATGAGCGATCGAAATCGCAATTTTATGTAGACTCGTGCGTCGTTACTGATGACGCTTCGATGAGAAGTGAACCACTATCGGACGACGATCCCATTCAGAACCATCCTAGGCAAAAACACGATCAAACGCGGCATCGACAACAACAACAACAACGTTTGAGCGAAAAGTACGACTTCTTCGATATACGCGATGAATGTCACGAAACGACGTATGTGCCCCCCGGTATATACAAACACGAGTCCGTGTCTTCCGATATGTCTTCGATCATCAGCGATGATGACAAATTTTTCACCTTACCTCCTGAAGAACAGGAGAAACACGTTTTCAGGTTCCTCTCGTACAAAATTTGGGAGAAATTAAGCCTTAAAAATTTCGTTTAAAAATTCGTTTCATTTTTTTCACCTATGGATGTAAAATAAAGTCTGCGAATATCGTCGGTTTGTTATTTTCCTCCACTATTTTTTTTGGTAAAAGTTACGTAATACTAAAAAACACGAACAATGAATAATTTTTTTTAAATAAATATATACAAAAAATGATTTTTTTATCAATTCTATTTCTGCGATATAAGTTTTGGCTTTATCTACCACTCCGTATCAACCCGGACGAGGCCGTGGCCTACGGCGCGGCTGTTCAAGCGGCCATTTTATCCCGAGACGAATCGCAAAACGTTAAGGACGCGCTCTTATTAGACGTGGCGCCGCTCTCTCTGGGGATCGAAACCGCCTGGGGACAAATGTGTAAAATCGTCGAAAGGAATAAGACCATTCCGACGAAAACCAAGCAAATTTTTTTTGACAAATATAGACAACCAACTGAGAATATTAATTCAGTTGTACGAGGGAGAGCGAGTTCGAACGCGGGATAATAATTTACTCGGGAAGTTCGAACTGGACGGAATAGATCCTGCCCCCGCGGGGAGCCCGAAATAGAAGTCACCTTCGAGATCGACGCTAACGGGATTCTCAGTGTGTCCGCCGCCAACAGGTCGACCGGCCGAGAAAACAAAATAACCATATCCAACGATAAAGGCAGGTTGTCGAAAGCGGAAATAGAAAAAATGGTTAAAGAAGCCGAGAAATTTAAGAAGGACGACGAGGAGTACGTCGAAAAAATTCGAGCCCGCGATTCGCTAGAAAGGTCGTGTTACGAGACGGAATCTCTTCTCGAAAACGAAGGGAAAGCACTACCCGAGAGTCTGCGCGGAGAAATATTAAAGACGGTCCAGGAAACTGAAAAGTGGGTGGGAAGCGCCGATAAATCAGACACTACGGTAGAATTTTATCAAAACAAGATAAACGAACTTCGAGAACTCGCGAAACCCGTTTACTCGAAAATGAACGTCGGCGGCGCCGAGGCGAAAAGCGAATTTACCAACAACGACGACAAAGAAAATGGGTTTACGCGAATAGAGGAAAAATGCGAACTGAAGTGACGCCAGTGGAAAGCCGACAATCGAAGAAGTCGATTAATTTGTTTTGTTTTTTAAAGTTGTATGTATGTATTACTGCAGATTGTTATTATATTATTTTGCATAAATTTAAGTGTATTTCATTCGATCATCGATAATAAAAAGCTAAAAGGGAAAAGTGCTATTTTTTCAATCCTTTCTAGTGTGGTGAAGATTCATTTATTCGAGAGGTCTAACGATTAATATATTTTTGGTTTCAAAAACAATTTAGACCTGTTAAATCTGTTTATAATTAAATATAGAAACGTTTCTAATTTTCAAATTTTACTTCGCGAGAGGATTCATTAATAAAGAAAAAGGAAATTGAAGAACGAGTAATATATTTTCAAAGTTTCTATCAAAATAATTTAAATTGATAAAAATATTAAAGTGACCTTTCGAAGAGAACCCAAAAACGACCTAACGTGATCGGGCGACACCTTTTAGGCATAAACTATCGCTTCAACTCGATATAGTGATGTTTTGAAGAGAACTGATATAAGTCGAAGGTCTAAGTATAAGTCGAAGGTCTAAGTGCTAAAATCTAAAAAATCTCAAAGAATATAATTCACAAAAAAAAATTTAAGTCGAAATTATTTTTCGGAATTTGCACTTAGATATTCGACTTTTACTAGTTCCATAAGCATTTATAAAAGGGAGACGGAATATATATTTTTAAAAACATCAGATATTCCCGATGCGAGCGAAAGTTTGATCGGGTTATTTGTATTTGTTTAATTAAAAATAATAAATTATGTTTTTAAAATAAAAAAATTAAACTGATTTAGATTTTATTTCTCGCCTATAAAAGAGAACCAAAATATTATATATTTTATCATTAGGTAACGTGGCATCGTTGTAAAAGGTCGTTTATATCGCATTTCCACGAATGTAAGTCTATGTCCATTCCTCGAATAATCACAGAATTCGACGATTCCTTCTTCTCCATATTGAGTTATTCGTCGTCGAATTCTGTGATTATTCGAGGAATGGACATAGACTTACATTCGTGGAAATGCGATATAAACGACGTTTTACAACGATGCCACGTTACCTAATGATAAAATATATAATATTTTGGTTCTCTTTTATAGGCGAGAAATAAAATCTAAATCAGTTTAATTTTTTTATTTTAAAAACATAATTTATTATTTTTAATTAAACAAATACAAATAACCCGATCAAACTTTCGCTCGCATCGGGAATATCTGATGTTTTTAAAAATATATATTCCGTCTCCCTTTTATAAATGCTTATGGAACTAGTAAAAGTCGAATATCTAAGTGCAAATTCCGAAAAATAATTTCGACTTAAATTTTTTTTTGTGAATTATATTCTTTGAGATTTTTTAGATTTTAGCACTTAGACCTTCGACTTATACTTAGACCTTCGACTTATATCAGTTCTCTTCAAAACATCACTATATCGAGTTGAAGCGATAGTTTATGCCTAAAAGGTGTCGCCCGATCACGTTAGGTCGTTTTTGGGTTCTCTTCGAAAGGTCACTTTAATATTTTTATCAATTTAAATTATTTTGATAGAAACTTTGAAAATATATTACTCGTTCTTCAATTTCCTTTTTCTTTATTAATGAATCCTCTCGCGAAGTAAAATTTGAAAATTAGAAACGTTTCTATATTTAATTATAAACAGATTTAACAGGTCTAAATTGTTTTTGAAACCAAAAATATATTAATCGTTAGACCTCTCGAATAAATGAATCTTCACCACACTAGAAAGGATTGAAAAAATAGCACTTTTCCCTTTTAGCTTTTTATTATCGATGATCGAATGAAATACACTTAAATTTATGCAAAATAATATAATAACAATCTGCAGTAATACATACATACAACTTTAAAAAACAAAACAAATTAATCGACTTCTTCGATTGTCGGCTTTCCACTGGCGTCACTTCAGTTCGCATTTTTCCTCTATTCGCGTAAACCCATTTTCTTTGTCGTCGTTGTTGGTAAATTCGCTTTTCGCCTCGGCGCCGCCGACGTTCATTTTCGAGTAAACGGGTTTCGCGAGTTCTCGAAGTTCGTTTATCTTGTTTTGATAAAATTCTACCGTAGTGTCTGATTTATCGGCGCTTCCCACCCACTTTTCAGTTTCCTGGACCGTCTTTAATATTTCTCCGCGCAGACTCTCGGGTAGTGCTTTCCCTTCGTTTTCGAGAAGAGATTCCGTCTCGTAACACGACCTTTCTAGCGAATCGCGGGCTCGAATTTTTTCGACGTACTCCTCGTCGTCCTTCTTAAATTTCTCGGCTTCTTTAACCATTTTTTCTATTTCCGCTTTCGACAACCTGCCTTTATCGTTGGATATGGTTATTTTGTTTTCTCGGCCGGTCGACCTGTTGGCGGCGGACACACTGAGAATCCCGTTAGCGTCGATCTCGAAGGTGACTTCTATTTCGGGCTCCCCGCGGGGGCAGGATCTATTCCGTCCAGTTCGAACTTCCCGAGTAAATTATTATCCCGCGTTCGAACTCGCTCTCCCTCGTACAACTGAATTAATATTCTCAGTTGGTTGTCTATATTTGTCAAAAAAAATTTGCTTGGTTTTCGTCGGAATGGTCTTATTCCTTTCGACGATTTTACACATTTGTCCCCAGGCGGTTTCGATCCCCAGAGAGAGCGGCGCCACGTCTAATAAGAGCGCGTCCTTAACGTTTTGCGATTCGTCTCGGGATAAAATGGCCGCTTGAACAGCCGCGCCGTAGGCCACGGCCTCGTCCGGGTTGATACGGAGTGGTAGATAAAGCCAAAACTTATATCGCAGAAATAGAATTGATAAAAAAATCATTTTTTGTATATATTTATTTAAAAAAAATTATTCATTGTTCGTGTTTTTTAGTATTACGTAACTTTTACCAAAAAAAATAGTGGAGGAAAATAACAAACCGACGATATTCGCAGACTTTATTTTACATCCATAGGTGAAAAAAATGAAACGAATTTTTAAACGAAATTTTTAAGGCTTAATTTCTCCCAAATTTTGTACGAGAGGAACCTGAAAACGTGTTTCTCCTGTTCTTCAGGAGGTAAGGTGAAAAATTTGTCATCATCGCTGATGATCGAAGACATATCGGAAGACACGGACTCGTGTTTGTATATACCGGGGGGCACATACGTCGTTTCGTGACATTCATCGCGTATATCGAAGAAGTCGTACTTTTCGCTCAAACGTTGTTGTTGTTGTTGTCGATGCCGCGTTTGATCGTGTTTTTGCCTAGGATGGTTCTGAATGGGATCGTCGTCCGATAGTGGTTCACTTCTCATCGAAGCGTCATCAGTAACGACGCACGAGTCTACATAAAATTGCGATTTCGATCGCTCATCGCCGCCGTGGACGCTCTTCGCTCTACTGGTACTCGGGATATTTTCGGGGTACGTTCTCGGTTCGAAAATGTCTTCTTTGAAGCTCGCGCGAGGCGGTCCGTCTAACTCCGCCAATTTCGATTCGAGCATCGAATAATCTCTTCGGGAAACTTTCTTTTCTTTCTTTTTTTTGAGTTTCGATCCGCTCGAACTCTCTTTAGTGCGTCGTTGTTGTCGTTCCTC
The DNA here is from genome assembly GCA_015478945.1 of Trachelipus rathkii. Lineage (NCBI taxonomy): Eukaryota > Metazoa > Arthropoda > Malacostraca > Isopoda > Trachelipodidae > Trachelipus > Trachelipus rathkii. Next base: position 24,487 of record JABUQX010027870.1, read on the forward strand.
CAGATAATCTATTTCGACAGGATCGTGATAGAAATCAGTCTGCGCTTCTGCGTCTCTGAAACTCTTCTTCTTCTTCTTCTTCTTTTTGAGTTTCGATCCGCTAGAACTCTTTCTATTGGGTTGTTGTACGTTATCGAAATCGGTTTGTACTCGGGCGTCTCCGAAAACCTCATATTCTATTATTGGATCTGATCCGCTCCAACTAACCGATCGTCGCTGCTCTTCCGGGTACTTTTTTTCAGTAGGAGCGTCATCGAAATAAGTTTGTTCCTGGGCGTACGCCGTTTGCTGATGCTGATAGCCGTATTCGAAAGAATCACCGGGTGTCCAATCGCGATTACTGGAGGGGTATGAATAGTCCATGGCCGGTATACTCGGCGGGCTGGAAACGTCGGTATTCTTTTTTTTCTTTTTCTTCAGTTCCTTGTTTTTCATTTTCGGGGTCGACAGGCCAACCGGACCTTCGTCATCCCCATCGATATAATCGATAGGTTGGTAATAGAGGGGCTCTGTCATCCGAGAGGTCGAAGTACCCGCCTCCGCATAGTCGTATTCGCCGGGAAACCTTTTCTGCTTCGTCGGTGGTGCCGCGACGACGCTACTTTTAGACAGACGAAGGTAGGAGGAAAGTTTCGCAAAGGTTTTCTTTTCTTCATCCGAAGTCGGCTTTTTTCTCTTCTGCTTCGTTTCATTTCCCTTAGAGCTCTTCTTTTTAGCGCCAGAGTGGTCCATCATGAGGCGAGCGAGTGTGATAAGCTCGATCGAACCTACCTCCTTTTTATAGGCAGCGGGGAGAGTGTTTATTCAAACTTTTTTCTTCATAAAAATTTAGAATATTCATAAAAAATGCTTACCTAAGCGCTTAGGCGCGCGAATAATTTCTCTTACACCCGCACGCGCGTACATTCCTACGTATATACGCACTCGCGTAATTTCGCAGACCTATATTGATATATTAATAGATTGAAAGAGAGAGAATAAAATAGGGCGCGTGAAGACCTAGCTGAAAACATTTTTTAAAATATCGATTTCGTCATTTCCGATAAAATACTTTTTTCTCTCCCTCGATGGGGGCGTCACGGCTACGAGGATTTTAACGACAGGAGTTCTTTCTTCGGACGCGAAGGGCAACGGCATCGACGTAGTGTTGTCGTTGTCGTAGAAGAAAACGTTATAATATTGCGAATCTCTCATTTTGAACTCTTCAGATTTCGGAAAGACATTTCGCAAAAGAAATAAATCAATTATATTTTTGAAATTCATTCTAAATAAGATTTATCATAATCGTTAAAAAAAATGTTCGACGAACGCGATTATTTCCCATTGACCAAGATCGATGACAACAATAATAATAGTTATTACCAATTTATTAGCGCCATAAAGGAACGCGGCGAGAAGAAATTGCTTTCGAAACAAGAGGGATGGTTGATAAGAAAAATAAACCCCCTGACGCCATCGCGAAAAATATTCGTTAAACTATATCCGAGCGGGATGATACTTTTAACTGACGTTACTTGCCGTTCTTCCAAAACCTGTTACGCTCTTTCGAGGACCATTCTTCGAGAAAGATGCGACGGCGGAGGCGACTACGTGGTCGGTTGTGGTCGTTACGACACTCACAACGATAATAGCGATGACTACAGTGACGACGATGACTCGGAAAATAGGTTTGCGGAAAGGCGAGGAGACTCAAAAAGAAAAAGGAAATGTCGGGATGCCGTAAATTTTTCAAATTCCATGAGTCTAATGAAAGTCTGCAAATCTTTATATCAGTATTTATCTAAAGAAATGAAATTTAACGCGTTGAACCTTTTTACCGATCTTTTCGAATACGGAGGAGAGGGAGAGGAATACCACGACGAGACTTACCTAAGCGACGTGCCGATTTTTCACGCTCTTAACGTATTTTTTAAATTCGAAACATTTTCCGATTGTTTTCTCTTTTTATCGGTGTACGAGAATTTTATTTCCCGATCGCACCGATATAAGGTTCCGCGATTGGAAATCGAAGAAATTTATATTCCGATCCAGTACTGTAACGAACTAGTTTGCTACAAAGGAATAGACTCGGCGGATGCGGCCGCTGGTGATAACGTCATCGAAAAATACGTAAATCGCGTAATTAGACCGAAAATAGTTAGCTTCGACCTCTCGAAAAAAAGAAGAAATTTTAAAGCGAATAATAAAAGGTCCGTCACTCTCCTCGATAGATCTAAATCTCGTGTTAATTTAGATCCCGATTCGGACCTTATATTTAAATTTTGCGATTCCAACGAATACCCGATTTCGCCGAAATTAAGGTTGCCGGCGATTTTGCTATTTCTGAAAGATAATTTTCCTATCAAATCATTGAAGAATATTTCGGGAACGATATACAATTCGGTGAGGTATAAAACTTTTTTTTAAGCAACCGCAATAAATATTCGCGCTGCCTCCCTCCGTCAAAGTCGTCATGGATTCGGCGTTACTAGAGTCGATGATCGAATATAATCGATTAGTCAGTTACGCCTCCGAGTTTTTCAACTATTCGCTTATAAATTACGGAACTATTTTAACACTCTACCGCTCCTTATTCGTCGATCTCGGGAACGAAAACGGTAGCATGAGCAGCGACGACGACGATTTCTATGGAATCGATTTAAGTCGTTTAATTTATTTTTCGGCCTGCATTCACGAAACGACTAAACGAGCGTTTCGGAACGCTAATTCCGTATTCACTAAGAGGAGAGAGAAAAATAATTCGAGGCGAAAGAATATCGCCCCTCGGGACTACGATTCCCTCGAATTGTATTATTTGGACGAATATTACAAATTAGAAAGTGAAAATAATGATAATAGTAAAAGAACGACGAATAATCGTCTCTCGCAAAACGCGAACTGTCCCGAAGAAAGAGTTAGGAAAATTTTGAGCGATTACCTTACAAAAACCGGAGACGAATTATACCTGTTTTCGCTAATTATTAGGGAACTAAAAGAAAGAGTAGAAATAATCGAGAATCTTTATTCGCGTCATTTACCTATTCATACTCGTTGGAGTATTAAATAAAATATCGGTTAAACTATATTCAAAAATATTGAGTCTCAGTCTCGGAGCGTCATCGTCGTCGTCTCCTTCTCCTTCGTCGCGGCCGTCGTCGTTAAACGATGTTAATAATTGCGATTCGAGGATGCTCGGGGTATTGCCTTCGCTGCTATTCGTTAATATTTCCTGAATGCGCTCGGCCTTGGGCTTGCAGAAATAGGTATTATGAAAAGAGTCGAAATGCGTAACCAAATTCGCACTTTTTTTCCTGCAAAAGTCTAAAGCTTTGTTGTAGTCGTCTATATTATCTCGAAGCGGGACCATTTTCCCGCCGCTCTTTTCCCATTGGTCGTAATCGGTGACGTCGAAATTACTTCGCCATTTGCATGCCGGGCCGAATAATTTGTCCGGATGGAGGCATAAGCAGATCGGAATTTCGTAGCGCTCGTCGTCTTGGGGAGAGTAGAAACGCGTTATTTCGAATCCGGCACCCATTTCCTCGTTGCATAAAAATCGAAAAGAATCCGGCGGTGGCGATGACGACACCGCGCCCCTTACGTCGCCTGATTTGGATTGAACGACGAGCTTTTCCGCGTATCTCCGGTTGTGAGTCGCGTCATTTATTTCTCGAAAAAGAGAATCATTACTATTATCTTCATCGTCGATTATTTTCGAAGAATACTCGTCGTCCCCTTTAGAGGACGCGGCGGGCGAGATTCCGTGAAATTGTTTAATACGAGAGAAAACCAGCGTCTTATATTTTGCCCTTTTATCTCTAATGTCGTGTTCCTTATTAACGACCACCGTTTCGGCTTCGTTTTCCAAAGTTTCACCGCGCCATTTCCGAATTTCGTCCTCATCCTTGTCTCCCAACCTTTTTCTATCTTCACGCCCTCCAATTTCGACGATCGATGGAGTTGTTGTAGAAGAAATGTTAATCGAAGCGTCGTCGTCGTCGTCGTCGTCGTCGCTGTCTGGAAGATTTCGATTCAAAAAAGAAAAAGTGTCGCTGTTGCCGCCGTCGATAAAATTCTCCATTAATTCCATATAATATAAGGACCTTTTCAACACAAAATCGTCCGAGTGCCTTTTTACGTAGTTGGCCTCGAAATCGTCGAGGTTGCGGTAATTAGAGGATCGAAACTTTTTCAAGTCTTCGAGGGCTAAGTCGCTAATGTTTTCGGGGATCCCTATTCTCGCGCACGACCTATTTTCGCAGATGAAAAAACTAACCTCGTTTATTCTACCGATGTCCGACGCTCGTTGACATAAAATCTTGCACTCGGGACTCGTCGTACAAGGAACGATATTTTTTTCGCAATTAAAGGATAAAATGGAAGAAGAGAGCGCCATACGTTATCTATTTTATTATAATATAAAATTTACGACTATTAGTAGTTAGTATTATATTATTATTAACTAATCAATTACTAAGGATTCAATAAATACGGACGCATTACGTTCTTCTCAATAAAACATTTACGATACGATAATTTTCTATCTCTCAAATAAGATTGTAACATCACTTCCTTGTCTTCGTTTTCGCTAGCCTTGAAATAATGAATCATTTCGACCTCGCTCATTAGCAGGAATTTAACATCTTCGAATTCGTCGTCGAGGTAGCGTAACGTTTTCGTTTCGATTCCGTAACTGCGCATCGGGTTTTTCTCCTCGTCTTTTTCAGAGTTTAAACGCAGGTCGACCGGGGTGGATTCGATAAGCTCGTATCGATCCGAGGACGAGGAGGAGGAGAAGATCCCTACTCTTCGCCCTACCTTAACGAGCTCCCATTTCGGAATATCAACCGCGGTTTCGCTTTTTATTAAAAATGTCGGATTGGAATCGAAAATTTCCGATTGTCTAACGTACGCGAAACCGCGAGACAAATGAGGTGTTAGAGGTATTACGGAGTATACGGGAAACCGTTGAAGATTTAGATTTAAGATAATATCCTCCTCCGCGCCCTCTCCTTCCTCGTCTCCTCCTTTTATCGCGCGCGCGCGCAGTGGCGACTCGGAGCTTGTATCTAACATATTCCATCTATCGCACGAAAACACTATCCATTTGTCGGTGATCGCGACACCGACGTTTTTATCAACGTTTTTACGTTTATCATTATTTTTAAAACTAGGCACTTCGAACCTCAACGCGGAAATATCGCACCCCTTTAATATTTTGAGGAAACGCTCGTCACTACCGTCGTCCCAATTATTCTTTTCGGTATTCCAACAATAACAATATAATTTACTATTTATATTCCCGTTGAAGAAAAACGATTTAGAAACGTGAATTAAACGTTTCGTCGTACTAGGGGAGAAGAATCGTTCGTTATTTTCGGGTTTTCGAGAATGGATTAGGCGAATTAATTCTGTAGATTCCAAAACGAATTTTAACGGTAAAGAAGTTCGATTCTCCGTAAATTTCGCGGTCACCTCGACACCGTATATTTCTTTCATCGAGATCGTGTTACGCAGGAGCGGGAAATATTCGCGAAAACGTTTGTGGTTGTAGTTTTCCCCGTCGTCGTTTATAAAGCCGAACCCTTCAACTTTCGAATTTACATTTTGATTAGCTTTCGATAAGACGTAATGTAGGAACTCTTTAACGAAATCCTTACCGCCACCGCCACTGCTGTTGAAATTTCCCCCCCCGCTATAATTTATTTCGGCTAGACTAATTTTCCCAAAGTCGTGTTCGGCGGCATGATGACGACGACGTTTTACCTTTCTTTCTTCGTCGTTTTTCTTTACATTCCGTTTTTTATTTTTTAAAACTTTTAACACCAGGCGCATCGGTTGATGCGATATATTTATTGTGCAGTTGTAATCGCGCTTTAAATTCGGTTGAAATTGGAGTATTTTTGACGAGGAGGTCAAAAATCCTTCGCAATAACCCTTAGACGAAACGCAAGTCATGCCGTAAAATGGGTCGAGGGCGACTATAGCTTCTTCCGAGGACGATTTTCCATTTTTAAAATAAGTCAATTTAGTATCAGTTTTGGAAATTTCGAACGCCACCTCGTCGTCGGATTTTAACGCTAGGAATTCTTTATGATTTTGGGACATTACCGCGCAGCGAAAGCGAGAATCCGTCGTCGGTAAATCCTCGAATTCCGTTCTTTTTCTTTTGCCCGACGGATAATTTACGTAATCTACGTACTTATAATCCGTATCGAATCTTATATGATAACTTCCTTTATATTTTCTTTTAGCGTTTAGAATATTTTCGCTATAAAATAGGGTGACCCCTTTTACTAATATCCCCTTTTTAGCAATTTCATTTTCTTCGATCGCCCTTAAAAATACGAAAGATTCGCTGTGATCGTCGTCGATGTAAGTGAATAGCTGCTGAACTTTGCAAAGTGACGATGCGTCGCTTCTAATTTTGTGGAACTTTTCGAAAGTTTTATCATTCGATCCACTCGTCATTTCCTCGCATTCGCCGCATTCCTCCGTTTCCGACCCCTTCTTTTCTTTGTATAATACGTCATTCCCGTACGCGATAAACCGGGCAGTAGCGAACGAGTTATCCTCGTCCGAATAATCTTCGTCGCTCTCGTCCTCTTTTTCTACTTCTTCTTCTTCCTCTTCGTTACTATAATCGTGCTCCATCCGCAGATTACTTTTATTCCTTCTCTTTTTCTTTTTTCTCCCCGTCGATTCTGAGAAAATCTCTTCATCGAATAAAATTTTATTGAATCGTTCTTCGTATTGAAAAACTTCGTAATGAATAAAACCATATTGGTAAAAGGCAACTGGTGAACTTCTATCAGCGGTACGCAATAGAACGGCGTCTTTAAAGAGGGACAGGGGGATTGTTCTGGGAGAAGTTTTCATTTCATTGTTGTGAGTCTTATCGGTGGGGGTGGCATTGACAACCACCGAGGTCGTTGTCGCTGGTTGTAGATTCTTTTTCTCATTATTATTATTATTATTATTATTATTATTATTATTATTATTATTATTATTATTATTATTATTATTATTATTATGATTATTATTATTATTATTATTATTATTATTATTAATATCGTAATCGTTTTCTCCGCCCTCCTCCTCTTCAGCATCTTCATTGTCGACTGCGTCGTCGTCATCATTATCTTCGTCTTCATCGCTCATGTTGTCTTCATCGTTCATGCTGTCTTCGTCGTCCGTGCTCTCTTCGTCGTCCATGTTGTCTTCGTCGTCCATGTTGTCTTCGTCGTCCATGTGATGATCGTTTTCATCCTCTTCGAGGAAGTGGTATTCGTAGATGTCTTCGCCGTCAAAATTTTTAACACCCGTTTTTACCGGTACTATTTTTCTACGTTTAGTGAATCTAATGAATGTTAAAATGACCATTATTAAAAGTACGATTCCTATAACAGTGAGACCCACTGTAGAGTAAATTTGCATTACCGATTCCCGTTTTTTGGTTGTTGGGGGATCAGGAGGAGAATACCGCGGATTCATAAACTTGGGTAAAAAATATTCGACGTTACCTCTGTCGGATTCTTTCGCGCCGTATGGGAATTCTGGAGAAACATCTTTTTCTCGTTCATTTTTTTCGAATTCGGGGATGGATCTCGGTAAAAAGGTATTTCCTCGATTGGTATTATTTTCTATTTCTTTCGTTTCGGGCGAAACGCCCTTTTCTCGATCGTTTTCAAACTTCTTCGGGACTGGGTTGATTTTATTAAGGTGCATAATATACGGAGTATAATACATTGGTGGAACGTCGTTTTCTTGTTGATTTTTTTCCAATTCGGGAAAGAGTCTTGGTAAAAAACCTTTTCCTCGATATTCTTCCGATCCGGGAGAAACGCCTTTTTCTTGATCGCTTTCGAACTTCTTCGCGAAGGGGTTGATTTGATCAAGGTGCTTAATATACGGAGTACTGTAGGCCGACGAAACACCGATTTGTCGTTTCGCTACGGGCCGAAAGCCTTTTTCTCGATCGCTTTCCAAGTTGGTTTTATCAAGGTGCATTATATACGGAGTACGAATCCACGGCAGTGACGAATATTTGGAATATATATTATTTTTGACAAAATTTTCTTCCTTCGATTTTTCTTTTGTCGCGTCTACATCGCCGTCTCCCTTGTCGTTTTCAACAGACTCCTTCGATGTGTCATCGTCGACCCCCTTGCGGTATTCAAAAGACGCGACCGTCGTGTTATCGTCGCCCCCCTCGTTGATTTCGTAAGATGCGCTCATTGTGGTATCGTTATCGTCGTCGTCGTCTTCGTCGCTATCAAAGTCATCGACGGTGTCGTCGTCTATCGTTTCGACGTTTAACGAAGATCTCTCATTTGTATTCAAATTTATACCTCCTTCGTTCATTTCTCCGACGTCGTCGCCCTTTTCTCCCTCATTAGGGTGGACTTTTTCTTCTTCTTCAAAATCCGCGAGCGAAGTAGAATGTTCCTCCGAGCTATTATTCAGATCGGATTCCCTTTCGTCGTCTTGCGATATCGGTTCAAATACCGGTTTTAGAGGGGGTATTGGTCCGAATAATATTTTCGGATTAAAACTTACCGAAAGATTTTTAGAAACTCCTGATTGTCTATTCATTAAGGCGCTTTAATTTATTTTTCGGCCTCTTAAGAAAGATTATTTGGTTTTGGTTTGCGTTAAAAAAATTTTAACCAAAAAAAAATTTATTAACGCTCGCTTTTTTAGATATCGATGTTTCGAACCGAACGAGATATATTAAATGGTTCGCTCGATAATTACTCAGCGGCTTCAATAGGATTTTTCGGACCTTTCCAGAAACGTAAGTATTATTATATAGCCGGGGTCGCTACTAGCTCTATTAACTCTTTATTCGATTAGCGCAAAATTAAATTTCTAATATTTTTAAACATCTTTTTAACGGGGCATTCAGTTTTCGTTTCTGTTGCTGTTGCTGCGGCTCCGATCTCCGTATTTTTCTTATCTTGAAACGGCGAGAATGATTTGAAGTACCCTATTAGAAAAATGAAAAGTAACCCTAAAGCGATGAGTTTAAAAAACATTACGATCTATTTTTTTGGTGAGTTTAATTAATAAAAAAAGACAATTTTAAAAAATTTATTTATTATATGGAGATTATAACGATAATATAACGTAGATCGAATTCAAATGGAAAAAAACAATGCGAGGAAGTAGCTTATTAGATTGTTCCTAAAAATGTCGTTGCGAATACCACCTATCCTGTTTTGAAAATCCGTCGTCAAGAACAAATAACTCAGGTTCGATCTCGATATGTTTTTAAAGTTTGAATAGAGAAACATCAATTTCAACACGGAGAAATTATTTTTTTTGCCGCCGATATTCCAAAAAGATGACGACGTGGAAGGAGTCAACCGGTTGTCTGGCTTAGAACAAGAAGAAGTTGAAAAAGATTCGTAAAAAGAGAAAATATCCGTAGAATTCAAATTTTTCAAGTACTCTATCAATATTTTATCGGTCCCGTAGTCCTCGTGACAGTCTTCGTTCTCTATAAATTTCAATTCCGAGCACATCGTGTCATTGTCGTTCGTTTTTACGATGCAGCGGCGTGAACGTCGTCCTTTTGCGTCGACTCCTCCTAATCCTTTTTCTTCCGTTCCTTCGTCGTCGGCTAAATTACACAATAGTAAAACCGAATACGCGGTCAACGATTTGGTCTCCGGTTGTTTAATCGTCGGTCTGATTACGAAGCAACACGATTTTAAAGGAAAACAAAACGCGTCGCCTTTTTTCATAATCGCGTCGAATGTTTCGGCGTTTTTACACGCCTCGACGCAATCAGTGGTGGGTTTACCGGGATCAGAAGAAATCAGGCGTTCGCACTCTCCGTTATTGAATTTAGCTAAAAAATTTTGAATTCCTCTCGACCAAAGCGTCGTCGTCTTCTTTTTTGATTCGAAAGGTTTTACGTAATATTTATCGTAACCTTCCCCCTTGGACAGGGATTCGTAGTTTATCGAAAACAGTTTAAAAGAGAGCTCGTCGGGGGAGACGTTCCGGTCCAAAGGTATCAATTTACTCTCCGGGCTAGAATTCATAAAATACAAAGGGTCGGGTGGAGGCTGATCGAGCGCGCAAGCGATATTTAGTTCAAAAAATCGCAGCGACTTTCCTCCTCCACCTTCGAATACGTCCATGCATTTCTCGCAATAATTCGACGCCATGTTAGACTATTGGGAGTATTACTACTAGTCGGCCTGTCGACGGCCCTAAAATAAAATTTAAATTAGTTTTTTTTGAAATTGAAATTTATTTATTTATTCATTCATTTATTTAATTTAAAGAATTTCTTTGGAGTGCTTAGACGTCAATAATAAATAAATTAATATAAAAATTTCAAGTTGTTGTAATATCATCATCATTATTATTATTGTTATTATTATTATTATTATCATTATATTTCTTGAGAATCTACGAAGATGTCAGTGGATATAATACTGTTTTTACAAAATGAGCGAAGACGCTATTATGAGGAGGATGAAGACGAAGAAGACGCCGAAGATTTATACACGCTGGATGAAGAAAATTATTCTTTATCGTCCTCCACTCTAAGCATATTAAACAACGAAACCGCTATATCTCTCGACCAAATTATTAAACTGGAGGGAATCGATCTCGGCGACCGAGAGAATGGACAGCCGGCAGCCTCGTCGTCGTCCCCGTCAAAGTCTTCGTTTTTTATTCCGCAGAAAACGGTTGGAGAAATTTTAACGTCCGAAGCTAAACTACTTCATCTACTGGGCCAAAGAGAGTTTCTCGAGCGAGACATTCGAGACCTGATGGACGATAAATTTAGATCGTATAAAGTTTTCATAACGGAACAAAACGCCAAAGAAACATTTCAAAACCTACCCCCGCAATTTAAAAAGATTAGCGGTGACGACGCTTACCTGAGACTACCGAGCGCCAAAGTTATCATATCAACCGACGAAGATAACGGAAATCCTCCTTTAGCGGAAGAAAGCGATCTCGAAAAAGCTTTCTCTCTGCTCCGATATTGCGTGTGGAAAAACGGATCGGTTGGCGAAAAGCCGCCCTGCGCACTATTTTCTCGAAATAAAAATCCTTCCGAGAAACCCCTTTTCACTCAATCGGAGTGTATCGCGTCGCTCGTACTCAAAACCGATAGAGCGGTTTTAATGAACGACGAAAATTACGGCTACGAAGGCGGATCTGGATGGATAGATAAATATACGCTACTTTTGACTAAAATCAATATGATGAAACGCTATTTTCCTCCGTATTATGTCGTCGACTCGAAATTTACGGCGATCGCGACGATTCACCCGAATCGGAAAAGATTCCCTCTCTTAATTCTTTTGAGCGCCTTCGAATTTTGCCTCGAGCAAATTATCTTTTATCAACCCTCGGCCGAAAACGTGGATTATATTTTCGCTTCGGTGTTTACCAAAAATATCGACGAGGCGAACAGCAACGATTTCTTCAAAATGAAAATGCTTATACGGCAAAGAATATTTACGACCGTGAAACTCTTCTCGTCCGCGATCGCGGAATTCGTTAAAACGGATTATAATCACGAACGTCTAGCTCGCGATCTCGAACGAGACGCCGATTCCTTTATCCTTTCCGCGATGAACGACGATAAGAAAACTAATAATAATTTGTTTAAATTCATCGATCACAAATCAGTATGCCAAAACAACCACCCGTGCATGAAGGTCGGGGTTCTTTACGAAGCAATATTTTCCCAAAAGACGTGCTCCAATTTGTTAAATTTGATCGGGGGAACGGAATTTAAATTTTTAATCAATAGCGGGTGGATAATGAATAAGAGCGCTAATTCGAAGGACCCGAAAAGACTGCAATATTGGTGGGAGAGTGGCGGCGGAGGCGGCGAAGAGGAACGAACGGTCAAAGACATCGCGACAGAGTATTGGACCGACGGGCGACGAATTACCTTTAGAAACGCGCAGCTAATCGACACGCATTGTGTGCTATGGGCTTCACTTTTTTTAATCGCCTCGCGAGACTTTTCCACAACCGATCCTTTTCGGGGCGGCGGTGGCAACGAGCGTTTACCAGAAAACCGTGCTAGAAAAAGTGAAACGTTGAGCTCCAAAACCTTATTGAGCGATTTTATGACTCATCACGTTTACGTCATGACGGGATGCGGGTTTTGCGAACGAAATTACCCCGTTAAATTCAAACACGCCGTGGAAATGAACGATTTTATTATCCGGCACGACCTCCTTAAAAAAAGAGACGGGGTGAGAAACAGCGAATTGCATATTCTATCCGATAGCTTTCGATCGAAGGAAAGCTCTAATGATAAAGAAACCCTTCTTCGCGCCAAAGACTATATCGCCTCCTTCGTGAAGTTCATTCTTAGTTACGACGGTGAAGAAAATATTTTGCGATTAAAAGAATTGCAATCGCTCACGTATTTTTCGTCTTATTTGTTTCTTCTACTGTTACTGATGGGGGATCCCGTTGTTCTCGATACTCTTTTCACGGAGGGGCGAAGGAACGAAATTTTTAATACCGGAAGTGAGAGACTCGCGCGATTCGTCTCTTTTTCCCACACCGTCTCTCTATGGCTCTTGCGAAACGTGATCGGCTTGCAATCGAACAGACCGATGTTTCCGCTAAAGGGAATTTTGGATGAAAACGAAATCCTGGCTTTCGAACGCCTTTTTTTAGAAATATTTTTAAACGATGATTTCTGTTTAGAAAAGTACGACCGATACCTCGCCCAAAACGGGTTTGAGGACGTCGCGGAGGTCGTGAGGAGAAGAGAAAATGAAAGAAGATTGGCGGGAATAGGTAGTGGCTTTGACGGCGAAGATGATGATGATGAAGAAGAAGAGAGCCTCAACGCCGATACGAAAAAACGAGGACGCGATCTATCTGACGGCACCTTTTCCGATAACTTGAATTTCTTTTCCCGGTACCGTACGGAAGAAGAACTATTAAAGGCGAAAGTTATTCCGTTTTTTAAAGGAGAACGAAAAGTTAGGTAGTCGGTTAACGTTTTTCAACGAGGCGACGTTTAGAAAAAAGGATTTTCTAAGAGGCTATTTTTCAAACGCGAGACCCCTTTGCGTAATCGACGTATTTACGTATAATTTATTAACGATATTCTATATTTTTTATTCCTTAAAAAATAAACATTTTAGCTAGTTGAAGTTTTTATTACCATCGATTTTTCCATTGAATAATTCGTTTTTAAGGTTTAACGACGACAAATTTAACAATTCTATAAATTGATATTTTAATTTTATTTATATATTTTTTTATTTTAGTTACAAATCAAAACAATTTTTCATAAAAAAAACGGCGATATTTATTAAAAAAATATATCTGAACATTTTAATTTTTATTTTCTTTTTTTTATTTATTTATTTTAGTTACCACTAAAAATAATTTCTCATAGAAACCTATATTTTACGGGTAACTAATTTAAAAAATATATGTATACAGATGTTGTTCTTTGAAAAGAATTTCGATTTATATTAATTTATTCATCATTTTATTATAATAATAAACTTATTATTTTAATTAAATGAATTAATTACTCGATAGAATTTATTTATTTTTTCATATAAACAGCTCCTACGTCAAAGAATGAAAAAAGAAAACGAAACACGAACATAGGTGCTAATTATCCAGCGAGATCTAAATAATAATAATAATAATAATAATAATAATAATAATAAATTTTTAAAAAGAAAGAAATATAAAAATGATATACAGGAGATTATCCGATTTCGAAGATGTAGTTTTTAAGATCGACGTAAATTACGATTTGTTGTTTAAGCGTAAGAAAAACGGCGACGATTATTTTACGATCGAAACTTTTGAAAACGATAAAAGAAATAATTTGCACGTGAGCCGGGAATGTTTGGTGTCAATTTTAAGACACTTGAACAATTCTTATAAGGATCGGGAGAGGGGGGCGTTGGAATTCTTTGTAAAAGAAACCGAAGCGGCTGGAAAGAAAACAAAATCGGAAAACCTAAAAAAGGTTGAAAGACTACAAATCGCTCAGCCAGACCGTCCAAAAAGTAAAGAACGCGATTCACTTCAGGAAAATAATCCTGTTTTGGTTGATGAGGGTGACGACAACCACGGATGGGGTCCGGAAGTTGGCTTTTACGAGGACGCGTCTTCGGGGATTGAAAATGATATCGACGGTGATGATAAGGAAGAAAATTTAGGGGTAGAAGAAGAGAGACACACTCATCGAAGAATCACTATTACAATATTATTTTTCGCAATATTATTATTAAGGCTTTATTCAAAACAAACCCTAAAACGCTCTTTCACCTCTTTATTGAAAAATTCAAAATTTAGAATTTTTTTCTCAGACCTTCGATCGATTCAGAAACTAATCGAGTAATTTCTTCACGCTGATATTCGCGACGCTTGAAGATGTAAACGATGTTTTTTACGTCCACTATATTAGAGTCGCCGTATACTTTTTTAATTTCATCTTTTAAGCGAGTTAAGAATTCCTTCATTTTGGAATCGCTCTCCAAAAAATGATATAGATATACGTGCGTTTCCTCGATATTCGTTGACAAAAGTTTAAATTTTCCTCGTTCTTCTATTCTCGAGTTTACGAAGAATGTGGCGAAACGTTTTAATGACCGGTTCATGATCTCTCGAAATACCATGTATTCCGTCAAAAAATTGTCGACGATCGGCTTGAGATCTACGAAGTTTTTTATGACTCTATTCCCTTTTAAAAGCAGATTACGCTTAAACACCATTTTGTCGTTGGAGCAGCAACAAGCTTGGAGGGAAACGAGATCGAACCCTTCGGTGTCCTTATATTTTATCCACCGGACTTTTATAAACCTTTTAGTCAATCGAACAACGTCATTCTCTTCTTCTACCCCTAAATTTTCTTCCTTATCATCACCGTCGATATCATTTTCAATCCCCGAAGACGCGTCCTCGTAAAAGCCAACTTCCGGACCCCATCCGTGGTTGTCGTCACCCTCATCAACCAAAACAGGATTATTTTCCTGAAGTGAATCGCGTTCTTTACTTTTTGGACGGTCTGGCTGAGCGATTTGTAGTCTTTCAACCTTTTTTAGGTTTTCCGATTTTGTTTTCTTTCCAGCCGCTTCGGTTTCTTTTACAAAGAATTCCAACGCCCCCCTCTCCCGATCCTTATAAGAATTGTTCAAGTGTCTTAAAATTGACACCAAACATTCCCGGCTCACGTGCAAATTATTTCTTTTATCGTTTTCAAAAGTTTCGATCGTAAAATAATCGTCGCCGTTTTTCTTACGCTTAAACAACAAATCGTAATTTACGTCGATCTTAAAAACTACATCTTCGAAATCGGATAATCTCCTGTATATCATTTTTATATTTCTTTCTTTTTAAAAATTTATTATTATTATTATTATTATTATTATTATTATTATTTAGATCTCGCTGGATTCGTTTTCTTTTTTCATTCTTTGACGTAGGAGCTGTTTATATGAAAAAATAAATAAATTCTATCGAGTAATTAATTCATTTAATTAAAATAATAAGTTTATTATTATAATAAAATGATGAATAAATTAATATAAATCGAAATTCTTTTCAAAGAACAACATCTGTATACATATATTTTTTAAATTAGTTACCCGTAAAATATAGGTTTCTATGAGAAATTATTTTTAGTGGTAACTAAAATAAATAAATAAAAAAAAGAAAATAAAAATTAAAATGTTCAGATATATTTTTTTAATAAATATCGCCGTTTTTTTTATGAAAAATTGTTTTGATTTGTAACTAAAATAAAAAAATATATAAATAAAATTAAAATATCAATTTATAGAATTGTTAAATTTGTCGTCGTTAAACCTTAAAAACGAATTATTCAATGGAAAAATCGATGGTAATAAAAACTTCAACTAGCTAAAATGTTTATTTTTTAAGGAATAAAAAATATAGAATATCGTTAATAAATTATACGTAAATACGTCGATTACGCAAAGGGGTCTCGCGTTTGAAAAATAGCCTCTTAGAAAATCCTTTTTTCTAAACGTCGCCTCGTTGAAAAACGTTAACCGACTACCTAACTTTTCGTTCTCCTTTAAAAAACGGAATAACTTTCGCCTTTAATAGTTCTTCTTCCGTACGGTACCGGGAAAAGAAATTCGAGTTATCGGAAAAGGTGCCGTCAGATAGATCGCGTCCTCGTTTTTTCGTATCGGCGTTGAGGCTCTCTTCTTCTTCATCATCATCATCTTCGCCGTCAAAGCCACTACCTATTCCCGCCAATCTTCTTTCATTTTCTCTTCTCCTCACGAACTCCGCGACGTCCTCAAACCCGTTTTGGGCGAGGTATCGGTCGTACTTTTCTAAACAGAAATCATCGTTTAAAAATATTTCTAAAAAAAGGCGTTCGAAAGCCAGGATTTCGTTTTCATCCAAAATTCCCTTTAGCGGAAACATCGGTCTGTTCGATTGCAAGCCGATCACGTTTCGCAAGAGCCATAGAGAGACGGTGTGGGAAAAAGAGACGAATCGCGCGAGTCTCTCACTTCCGGTATTAAAAATTTCGTTCCTTCGCTCCTCCGTGAAAAGAGTATCGAGAACAACGGGATCCCCCATCAGTAACAGTAGAAGAAACAAATAAGACGAAAAATACGTGAGCGATTGCAATTCTTTTAATCGCAAAATATTTTCTTCACCGTCGTAACTAAGAATGAACTTCACGAAGGAGGCGATATAGTCTTTGGCGCGAAGAAGGGTTTCTTTATCATTAGAGCTTTCCTTCGATCGAAAGCTATCGGATAGAATATGCAATTCGCTGTTTCTCACCCCGTCTCTTTTTTTAAGGAGGTCGTGCCGGATAATAAAATCGTTCATTTCCACGGCGTGTTTGAATTTAACGGGGTAATTTCGTTCGCAAAACCCGCATCCCGTCATGACGTAAACGTGATGAGTCATGAAATCGCTCAATAAGGTTTTGGAGCTCAACGTTTCACTTTTTCTAGCACGGTTTTCTGGTAAACGCTCGTTGCCACCGCCGCCCCGAAAAGGATCGGTTGTGGAAAAGTCTCGCGAGGCGATTAAAAAAAAGGAAGCCCATAACAGAGGAAACGTGCCGGTTAACCGTACATTTCTAAAAGTAATTCGTCGCCCGTCGGTCCAATACTCTGTCGCGATGTCTTTGACCGTTCGTTCCTCTTCGCCGCCTCCGCCGCCACTCTCCCACCAATATTGCAGTCTTTTCGGGTCCTTCGAATTAGCGCTCTTATTCATTATCCACCCGCTATTGATTAAAAATTTAAATTCCGTTCCCCCGATCAAATTTAACAAATTGGAGCACGTCTTTTGGGAAAATATTGCTTCGTAAAGAACCCCGACCTTCATGCACGGGTGGTTGTTTTGGCATACTGATTTGTGATCGATGAATTTAAACAAATTATTATTAGTTTTCTTATCGTCGTTCATCGCGGAAAGGATAAAGGAATCGGCGTCTCGTTCGAGATCGCGAGCTAGACGTTCGTGATTATAATCCGCTTTAACGAAATGCGCGCTCGCGGACGAGAAGAGTTTCACGGTCGTAAATATTCTTTGCCGTATAAGCATTTTCACTTTGCAGAAATCGTTGCTGTTCGCCTCGTCGATATTTTTGGTAAACACCGAAGCGAAAATATAATCCACGTTTTCGGCCGAGGGTTGATAAAAGATAATTTGCTCGAGGCAAAATTCGAAGGCGCTCAAAAGAATTAAGAGAGGGAATCTTTTCCGATTCGGGTGAATCGTCGCGATCGCCGTAAATTTCGAGTCGACGACATAATACGGAGGAAAATAGCGTTTCATCATATTGATTTTAGTCAAAAGTAGCGTATATTTATCTATCCATCCAGGTCCGCCTTCGTAGCCGTAATTTTCGTCGTTCATTAAAACCGCTCTATCGGTTTTGAGTACGAGCGACGCGATACACTCCGATTGAGTGAAAAGGGGTTTCTCGGAAGGATTTTTATTTCGAGAAAATAGTGCGCAGGGCGGCTTTTCGCCAACCGATCCGTTTTTCCACACGCAATATCGGAGCAGAGAGAAAGCTTTTTCGAGATCGCTTTCTTCCGCTAAAGGAGGATTTCCGTTATCTTCGTCGGTTGATATGATAACTTTGGCGCTCGGTAGTCTCAGGTAAGCGTCGTCACCGCTAATCTTTTTAAATTGCGGGGGTAGGTTTTGAAATGTTTCTTTGGCGTTTTGTTCCGTTATGAAAACTTTATACGATCTAAATTTATCGTCCATCAGGTCTCGAATGTCTCGCTCGAGAAACTCTCTTTGGCCCAGTAGATGAAGTAGTTTAGCTTCGGACGTTAAAATTTCTCCAACCGTTTTCTGCGGAATAAAAAACGAAGACTTTGACGGGGACGACGACGAGGCTGCCGGCTGTCCATTCTCTCGGTCGCCGAGATCGATTCCCTCCAGTTTAATAATTTGGTCGAGAGATATAGCGGTTTCGTTGTTTAATATGCTTAGAGTGGAGGACGATAAAGAATAATTTTCTTCATCCAGCGTGTATAAATCTTCGGCGTCTTCTTCGTCTTCATCCTCCTCATAATAGCGTCTTCGCTCATTTTGTAAAAACAGTATTATATCCACTGACATCTTCGTAGATTCTCAAGAAATATAATGATAATAATAATAATAATAACAATAATAATAATGATGATGATATTACAACAACTTGAAATTTTTATATTAATTTATTTATTATTGACGTCTAAGCACTCCAAAGAAATTCTTTAAATTAAATAAATGAATGAATAAATAAATAAATTTCAATTTCAAAAAAAACTAATTTAAATTTTATTTTAGGGCCGTCGACAGGCCGACTAGTAGTAATACTCCCAATAGTCTAACATGGCGTCGAATTATTGCGAGAAATGCATGGACGTATTCGAAGGTGGAGGAGGAAAGTCGCTGCGATTTTTTGAACTAAATATCGCTTGCGCGCTCGATCAGCCTCCACCCGACCCTTTGTATTTTATGAATTCTAGCCCGGAGAGTAAATTGATACCTTTGGACCGGAACGTCTCCCCCGACGAGCTCTCTTTTAAACTGTTTTCGATAAACTACGAATCCCTGTCCAAGGGGGAAGGTTACGATAAATATTACGTAAAACCTTTCGAATCAAAAAAGAAGACGACGACGCTTTGGTCGAGAGGAATTCAAAATTTTTTAGCTAAATTCAATAACGGAGAGTGCGAACGCCTGATTTCTTCTGATCCCGGTAAACCCACCACTGATTGCGTCGAGGCGTGTAAAAACGCCGAAACATTCGACGCGATTATGAAAAAAGGCGACGCGTTTTGTTTTCCTTTAAAATCGTCTTGCTTCGTAATCAGACCGACGATTAAACAACCGGAGACCAAATCGTTGACCGCGTATTCGGTTTTACTATTGTGTAATTTAGCCGACGACGAAGGAACGGAAGAAAAAGGATTAGGAGGAGTCGACGCAAAAGGACGACGTTCACGCCGCTGCATCGTAAAAACGAACGACAATGACACGATGTGCTCGGAATTGAAATTTATAGAGAACGAAGACTGTCACGAGGACTACGGGACCGATAAAATATTGATAGAGTACTTGAAAAGTTTGAATTCTACGGATATTTTCTCTTTTTACGAATCTTTTTCAACTTCTTCTTGTTCTAAGCCAGACAACCGGTTGACTCCTTCCACGTCGTCATCTTTTTGGAATATCGGCGGCAAAAAAAATAATTTCTCCGTGTTGAAATTGATGTTTCTCTATTCAAACTTTAAAAACATATCGAGATCGAACCTGAGTTATTTGTTCTTGACGACGGATTTTCAAAACAGGATAGGTGGTATTCGCAACGACATTTTTAGGAACAATCTAATAAGCTACTTCCTCGCATTGTTTTTTTCCATTTGAATTCGATCTACGTTATATTATCGTTATAATCTCCATATAATAAATAAATTTTTTAAAATTGTCTTTTTTTATTAATTAAACTCACCAAAAAAATAGATCGTAATGTTTTTTAAACTCATCGCTTTAGGGTTACTTTTCATTTTTCTAATAGGGTACTTCAAATCATTCTCGCCGTTTCAAGATAAGAAAAATACGGAGATCGGAGCCGCAGCAACAGCAACAGAAACGAAAACTGAATGCCCCGTTAAAAAGATGTTTAAAAATATTAGAAATTTAATTTTGCGCTAATCGAATAAAGAGTTAATAGAGCTAGTAGCGACCCCGGCTATATAATAATACTTACGTTTCTGGAAAGGTCCGAAAAATCCTATTGAAGCCGCTGAGTAATTATCGAGCGAACCATTTAATATATCTCGTTCGGTTCGAAACATCGATATCTAAAAAAGCGAGCGTTAATAAATTTTTTTTTGGTTAAAATTTTTTTAACGCAAACCAAAACCAAATAATCTTTCTTAAGAGGCCGAAAAATAAATTAAAGCGCCTTAATGAATAGACAATCAGGAGTTTCTAAAAATCTTTCGGTAAGTTTTAATCCGAAAATATTATTCGGACCAATACCCCCTCTAAAACCGGTATTTGAACCGATATCGCAAGACGACGAAAGGGAATCCGATCTGAATAATAGCTCGGAGGAACATTCTACTTCGCTCGCGGATTTTGAAGAAGAAGAAAAAGTCCACCCTAATGAGGGAGAAAAGGGCGACGACGTCGGAGAAATGAACGAAGGAGGTATAAATTTGAATACAAATGAGAGATCTTCGTTAAACGTCGAAACGATAGACGACGACACCGTCGATGACTTTGATAGCGACGAAGACGACGACGACGATAACGATACCACAATGAGCGCATCTTACGAAATCAACGAGGGGGGCGACGATAACACGACGGTCGCGTCTTTTGAATACCGCAAGGGGGTCGACGATGACACATCGAAGGAGTCTGTTGAAAACGACAAGGGAGACGGCGATGTAGACGCGACAAAAGAAAAATCGAAGGAAGAAAATTTTGTCAAAAATAATATATATTCCAAATATTCGTCACTGCCGTGGATTCGTACTCCGTATATAATGCACCTTGATAAAACCAACTTGGAAAGCGATCGAGAAAAAGGCTTTCGGCCCGTAGCGAAACGACAAATCGGTGTTTCGTCGGCCTACAGTACTCCGTATATTAAGCACCTTGATCAAATCAACCCCTTCGCGAAGAAGTTCGAAAGCGATCAAGAAAAAGGCGTTTCTCCCGGATCGGAAGAATATCGAGGAAAAGGTTTTTTACCAAGACTCTTTCCCGAATTGGAAAAAAATCAACAAGAAAACGACGTTCCACCAATGTATTATACTCCGTATATTATGCACCTTAATAAAATCAACCCAGTCCCGAAGAAGTTTGAAAACGATCGAGAAAAGGGCGTTTCGCCCGAAACGAAAGAAATAGAAAATAATACCAATCGAGGAAATACCTTTTTACCGAGATCCATCCCCGAATTCGAAAAAAATGAACGAGAAAAAGATGTTTCTCCAGAATTCCCATACGGCGCGAAAGAATCCGACAGAGGTAACGTCGAATATTTTTTACCCAAGTTTATGAATCCGCGGTATTCTCCTCCTGATCCCCCAACAACCAAAAAACGGGAATCGGTAATGCAAATTTACTCTACAGTGGGTCTCACTGTTATAGGAATCGTACTTTTAATAATGGTCATTTTAACATTCATTAGATTCACTAAACGTAGAAAAATAGTACCGGTAAAAACGGGTGTTAAAAATTTTGACGGCGAAGACATCTACGAATACCACTTCCTCGAAGAGGATGAAAACGATCATCACATGGACGACGAAGACAACATGGACGACGAAGACAACATGGACGACGAAGAGAGCACGGACGACGAAGACAGCATGAACGATGAAGACAACATGAGCGATGAAGACGAAGATAATGATGACGACGACGCAGTCGACAATGAAGATGCTGAAGAGGAGGAGGGCGGAGAAAACGATTACGATATTAATAATAATAATAATAATGATATAAATAATAATAGATTCATAATAATAATAATAATAATAAATACATAAGAATTATGTTAAGAATTATTTGTTGGTAATGAATAATATAAAATAATAATGAGAAAAAGAATCTACAACCAGCGACAACGACCTCGGTGGTTGTCAATGCCACCCCCACCGATAAGACTCACAACAATGAAATGAAAACTTCTCCCAGAACAATCCCCCTGTCCCTCTTTAAAGACGCCGTTCTATTGCGTACCGCTGATAGAAGTTCACCAGTTGCCTTTTACCAATATGGTTTTATTCATTACGAAGTTTTTCAATACGAAGAACGATTCAATAAAATTTTATTCGATGAAGAGATTTTCTCAGAATCGACGGGGAGAAAAAAGAAAAAGAGAAGGAATAAAAGTAATCTGCGGATGGAGCACGATTATAGTAACGAAGAGGAAGAAGAAGAAGTAGAAAAAGAGGACGAGAGCGACGAAGATTATTCGGACGAGGATAACTCGTTCGCTACTGCCCGGTTTATCGCGTACGGGAATGACGTATTATACAAAGAAAAGAAGGGGTCGGAAACGGAGGAATGCGGCGAATGCGAGGAAATGACGAGTGGATCGAATGATAAAACTTTCGAAAAGTTCCACAAAATTAGAAGCGACGCATCGTCACTTTGCAAAGTTCAGCAGCTATTCACTTACATCGACGACGATCACAGCGAATCTTTCGTATTTTTAAGGGCGATCGAAGAAAATGAAATTGCTAAAAAGGGGATATTAGTAAAAGGGGTCACCCTATTTTATAGCGAAAATATTCTAAACGCTAAAAGAAAATATAAAGGAAGTTATCATATAAGATTCGATACGGATTATAAGTACGTAGATTACGTAAATTATCCGTCGGGCAAAAGAAAAAGAACGGAATTCGAGGATTTACCGACGACGGATTCTCGCTTTCGCTGCGCGGTAATGTCCCAAAATCATAAAGAATTCCTAGCGTTAAAATCCGACGACGAGGTGGCGTTCGAAATTTCCAAAACTGATACTAAATTGACTTATTTTAAAAATGGAAAATCGTCCTCGGAAGAAGCTATAGTCGCCCTCGACCCATTTTACGGCATGACTTGCGTTTCGTCTAAGGGTTATTGCGAAGGATTTTTGACCTCCTCGTCAAAAATACTCCAATTTCAACCGAATTTAAAGCGCGATTACAACTGCACAATAAATATATCGCATCAACCGATGCGCCTGGTGTTAAAAGTTTTAAAAAATAAAAAACGGAATGTAAAGAAAAACGACGAAGAAAGAAAGGTAAAACGTCGTCGTCATCATGCCGCCGAACACGACTTTGGGAAAATTAGTCTAGCCGAAATAAATTATAGCGGGGGGGAAAATTTCAACGGCAGTGGCAGTGGCGGTAAGGATTTCGTTAAAGAGTTCCTACATTACGTCTTATCGAAAGCTAATCAAAATGTAAATTCGAAAGTTGAAGGGTTCGGCTTTATAAACGACGACGGGGAAAACTACAACCACAAACGTTTTCGCGAATATTTCCCGCTCCTGCGTAACACGATCTCGATGAAAGAAATATACGGTGTCGAGGTGACCGCGAAATTTACGGAGAATCGAACTTCTTTACCGTTAAAATTCGTTTTGGAATCTACAGAATTAATTCGCCTAATCCATTCTCGAAAACCCGAAAATAACGAACGATTCTTCTCCCCTAGTACGACGAAACGTTTAATTCACGTTTCTAAATCGTTTTTCTTCAACGGGAATATAAATAGTAAATTATACTGTTATTGTTGGAATACCGAAAAGAATAATAGGGACGACGGTAGTGACGAGCGTTTCCTAAAAATATTAAAGGGGTGCGATATTTCCTCGCTGAGGTTCGAAGTGCCTAGTTTTAAAAATAATAGTAAACGTAAAAACGTTGATAAAAACGTCGGTGTCGCGATCACCGACAAATGGATAGTGTTTTCGTGCGATAGATGGAATATGTTAGATACAAGCTCCGAGTCGCCACTGCGCGCGCGCGCGATAAAAGGAGGAGACGAGGAAGGAGAGGACGCGGAGGAGGATATTATCTTAAATCTAAATCTTCAACGGTTTCCCGTATACTCCGTAATACCTCTAACACCTCATTTGTCTCGCGGTTTCGCGTACGTTAGACAATCGGAAATTTTCGATTCCAATCCGACATTTTTAATAAAAAGCGAAACCGCGGTTGATATTCCGAAATGGGAGCTCGTTAAGGTAGGGCGAAGAGTAGGGATCTTCTCCTCCTCCTCGTCCTCGGATCGATACGAGCTTATCGAATCCACCCCGGTCGACCTGCGTTTAAACTCTGAAAAAGACGAGGAGAAAAACCCGATGCGCAGTTACGGAATCGAAACGAAAACGTTACGCTACCTCGACGACGAATTCGAAGATGTTAAATTCCTGCTAATGAGCGAGGTCGAAATGATTCATTATTTCAAGGCTAGCGAAAACGAAGACAAGGAAGTGATGTTACAATCTTATTTGAGAGATAGAAAATTATCGTATCGTAAATGTTTTATTGAGAAGAACGTAATGCGTCCGTATTTATTGAATCCTTAGTAATTGATTAGTTAATAATAATATAATACTAACTACTAATAGTCGTAAATTTTATATTATAATAAAATAGATAACGTATGGCGCTCTCTTCTTCCATTTTATCCTTTAATTGCGAAAAAAATATCGTTCCTTGTACGACGAGTCCCGAGTGCAAGATTTTATGTCAACGAGCGTCGGACATCGGTAGAATAAACGAGGTTAGTTTTTTCATCTGCGAAAATAGGTCGTGCGCGAGAATAGGGATCCCCGAAAACATTAGCGACTTAGCCCTCGAAGACTTGAAAAAGTTTCGATCCTCTAATTACCGCAACCTCGACGATTTCGAGGCCAACTACGTAAAAAGGCACTCGGACGATTTTGTGTTGAAAAGGTCCTTATATTATATGGAATTAATGGAGAATTTTATCGACGGCGGCAACAGCGACACTTTTTCTTTTTTGAATCGAAATCTTCCAGACAGCGACGACGACGACGACGACGACGACGATTCGATTAACATTTCTTCTACAACAACTCCATCGATCGTCGAAATTGGAGGGCGTGAAGATAGAAAAAGGTTGGGAGACAAGGATGAGGACGAAATTCGGAAATGGCGCGGTGAAACTTTGGAAAACGAAGCCGAAACGGTGGTCGTTAATAAGGAACACGACATTAGAGATAAAAGGGCAAAATATAAGACGCTGGTTTTCTCTCGTATTAAACAATTTCACGGAATCTCGCCCGCCGCGTCCTCTAAAGGGGACGACGAGTATTCTTCGAAAATAATCGACGATGAAGATAATAGTAATGATTCTCTTTTTCGAGAAATAAATGACGCGACTCACAACCGGAGATACGCGGAAAAGCTCGTCGTTCAATCCAAATCAGGCGACGTAAGGGGCGCGGTGTCGTCATCGCCACCGCCGGATTCTTTTCGATTTTTATGCAACGAGGAAATGGGTGCCGGATTCGAAATAACGCGTTTCTACTCTCCCCAAGACGACGAGCGCTACGAAATTCCGATCTGCTTATGCCTCCATCCGGACAAATTATTCGGCCCGGCATGCAAATGGCGAAGTAATTTCGACGTCACCGATTACGACCAATGGGAAAAGAGCGGCGGGAAAATGGTCCCGCTTCGAGATAATATAGACGACTACAACAAAGCTTTAGACTTTTGCAGGAAAAAAAGTGCGAATTTGGTTACGCATTTCGACTCTTTTCATAATACCTATTTCTGCAAGCCCAAGGCCGAGCGCATTCAGGAAATATTAACGAATAGCAGCGAAGGCAATACCCCGAGCATCCTCGAATCGCAATTATTAACATCGTTTAACGACGACGGCCGCGACGAAGGAGAAGGAGACGACGACGATGACGCTCCGAGACTGAGACTCAATATTTTTGAATATAGTTTAACCGATATTTTATTTAATACTCCAACGAGTATGAATAGGTAAATGACGCGAATAAAGATTCTCGATTAATTCTACTCTTTCTTTTAATTCCTTAACAATTAGCGAAAACAGGTATAATTCATCTCCGGTTTTTGCAAGGTATTCGCTCAAAATTTTCCTAACCCTTTCTTCGGGAGAGTTTGCGTTGGGCGAGAGACGATTATTCGTCGTTCTTTTACTATTATCATTATTTTCACTTTCTAATTTGTAATATTCGTCCAAATAATACAATTCGAGGGAATCGTAGTCCCGAGGGGCGATATTCTTTCGCCTCGAATTATTTTTCTCTCTCCTCTTAGTGAATACGGAATTAGCGTTCCGAAACGCTCGTTTAGTCGTTTCGTGAATGCAGGCCGAAAAATAAATTAAACGACTTAAATCGATTCCATAGAAATCGTCGTCGTCGCTGCTCATGCTACCGTTTTCGTTCCCGAGATCGACGAATAAGGAGCGGTAGAGTGTTAAAATAGTTCCGTAATTTATAAGCGAATAGTTGAAAAACTCGGAGGCGTAACTGACTAATCGATTATATTCGATCATCGACTCTAGTAACGCCGAATCCATGACGACTTTGACGGAGGGAGGCAGCGCGAATATTTATTGCGGTTGCTTAAAAAAAAGTTTTATACCTCACCGAATTGTATATCG
This sequence comes from Trachelipus rathkii, assembly GCA_015478945.1. Classification (NCBI taxonomy): domain Eukaryota; kingdom Metazoa; phylum Arthropoda; class Malacostraca; order Isopoda; family Trachelipodidae; genus Trachelipus; species Trachelipus rathkii. The sequence continues at coordinate 51,133 of JABUQX010027870.1, forward strand.
TTCCCGAAATATTCTTCAATGATTTGATAGGAAAATTATCTTTCAGAAATAGCAAAATCGCCGGCAACCTTAATTTCGGCGAAATCGGGTATTCGTTGGAATCGCAAAATTTAAATATAAGGTCCGAATCGGGATCTAAATTAACACGAGATTTAGATCTATCGAGGAGAGTGACGGACCTTTTATTATTCGCTTTAAAATTTCTTCTTTTTTTCGAGAGGTCGAAGCTAACTATTTTCGGTCTAATTACGCGATTTACGTATTTTTCGATGACGTTATCACCAGCGGCCGCATCCGCCGAGTCTATTCCTTTGTAGCAAACTAGTTCGTTACAGTACTGGATCGGAATATAAATTTCTTCGATTTCCAATCGCGGAACCTTATATCGGTGCGATCGGGAAATAAAATTCTCGTACACCGATAAAAAGAGAAAACAATCGGAAAATGTTTCGAATTTAAAAAATACGTTAAGAGCGTGAAAAATCGGTACGTCGCTTTCGTAAGTCTCGTCGTGATATTCCTCTCCCTCTCGTCCGTATTCGAAAAGATCGGTAAAAAGGTTCAACGCGTTAAATTTCATTTCTTTAGATAAATACCGATATAAAGATTTGCAGACTTTCATTAGACTCATGGAATTTGAAAAATTTACGGCGTCCCGACATTTCCTTTTTCTTTTTGAGTCTCCTCGCCTTTCCGCAAACCTATTTTCCGAGTCATCGTCGTCACTGTAGTCATCGCTATTATCGTTGTGAGTGTCGTAACGACCACAACCGACCACGTAGTCGCCGCCGCCGTCGCGTCTTTCTCGAAGAATGGTCGTCGAAAGAGCGTAACAGGTTTTGGAAGAACGGCAAGTAACGTCAGTTAAAAGTATCATCCCGCTCGGATATAGTTTAACGAATATTTTTCGCGATGGCGTCAGGGGGTTTATTTTTCTTATCAACCATCCCTCTTGTTTCGAAAGCAATTTCTTCTCGCCGCGTTCCTTTATGGCGCTAATAAATTGGTAATAACTATTATTATTGTTGTCATCAATCTTGGTCAATGGAAAATAATCGCGTTCGTCGAACATTTTTTTTAACGAATATGATAAATCTTATTTAGAATGAATTTCAAAAATATAATTGATTTATTTCTTTTGCGAAATGTCTTTCCGAAATCTGAAGAGTTCAAAATGAGAGATTCGCAATATTATAACGTTTTCTTCTACGACAACGACAACACTACGTCGATGCCGTCGCCCTTCGCGTCCGAAGAAAGAACTCCTATCGTTAAAATCCTCGTAGCCGTGACGCCCCGATCGAGGGAGAGAAAAATGTATTTTATCGAAAATGACGAAATCGATATTTTAAAAAATGTTTTCAGCTAGGTCTTCACGCGCCCTATTTTATTCTCTCTCTTTCAATCTATTAATATATCAATATAGGTCTGCGAAATTACGCGAGTACGTATATACGTAGGAATGTACGCGCGTGCGGGTGTAAGAGAAATTATTCGCGCGCCTAAGCGCTTAGGTAAGCTTTTTTTAAGAATATTCTAAATTTTTATGAAGAAAAAAATTACAATAAACACTCTCCCCGCTGCCTATAAAAAGGAGGTAGGTTCGATCGAGCTTATCACACTCGCTCGCCTCATGATGGACCACTCTGGCGCTAAAAAGAAGAGCTCTAAGGGAAATGAAACGAAGCAGAAGAGAAAAAAGCCGACTTCGGATGAAGAAAAGAAAACCTTTGCGAAACTTTCCTCCTACCTTCGTCTGTCTAAAAGTAGCGTCGTCGCGGCACCACCGACGAAGCAGAAAAGGTTTCCCGGCGAATACGACTATGCGGAGGCGGGTACTTCGACCTCTCGGATGACAGAGCCCCTCTATTACCAACCTATCGATTATATCGATGGGGATGACGAAGGTCCGGTTGGCCTGTCGACCCCGAAAATGAAAAACAAGGAACTGAAGAAAAAGAAAAAAAAGAATACCGACGTTTCCAGCCCGCCGAGTATACCGGCCATGGACTATTCATACCCCTCCAGTAATCGCGATTGGACACCCGGTGATTCTTTCGAATACGGCTATCAGCATCAGCAAACGGCGTACGCCCAGGAACAAACTTATTTCGATGACGCTCCTACTGAAAAAAAGTACCCGGAAGAGCAGCGACGATCGGTTAGTTGGAGCGGATCAGATCCAATAATAGAATATGAGGTTTTCGGAGACGCCCGAGTACAAACCGATTTCGATAACGTACAACAACCCAATAGAAAGAGTTCTAGCGGATCGAAACTCAAAAAGAAGAAGAAGAAGAAGAAGAGTTTCAGAGACGCAGAAGCGCAGACTGATTTCTATCACGATCCTGTCGAAATAGATTATCTGGAGGAACGACAACAACGACGCACTAAAGAGAGTTCGAGCGGATCGAAACTCAAAAAAAAGAAAGAAAAGAAAGTTTCCCGAAGAGATTATTCGATGCTCGAATCGAAATTGGCGGAGTTAGACGGACCGCCTCGCGCGAGCTTCAAAGAAGACATTTTCGAACCGAGAACGTACCCCGAAAATATCCCGAGTACCAGTAGAGCGAAGAGCGTCCACGGCGGCGATGAGCGATCGAAATCGCAATTTTATGTAGACTCGTGCGTCGTTACTGATGACGCTTCGATGAGAAGTGAACCACTATCGGACCGACGAATTTCTCCATTTCAGACACCCATCCTAGTGCCCAAAAAAAAAACACGATTCCCAACGCAGACTGCCAGCGCACATTTCAGCCATTTGCATGGGTCGATTGCAGCAGTCTGCATCAGACCATCGAGCTAAACCAAAACAACAACGTTTGAGCGACAAAGATCTAACGGACTTCTTCGAGATACTCGATGAATGTCACGTAAACGACGATGTGTCCCCGTATATACAAAACACAGTCCTGTCTTCCGATATGTCTTCGGGATTCATCAGCGTTTGGTTGACACAAACTTATACACAACCTTACAGTTCCTGGAAGCGAACAGAACTAGAAAACAACGTTTTCGTCGGGTTCCTCTCGGTAACATCAATAATTGGGAGAAATTAAGCCTATTAAAAATTTCCGTTTAAAACGGTTGCATTTTTTTTCACCTATGGATGTTAATAATAAAGTCGCCTAATATTCGTCCGGTTGGGTATTTCCCTTGCCAACTTAGGTTTGTAGTGTGTGTGTGGAAAAGGTACGGAATTTACTTAAAAAACCGTAGTCGAACAAGAATATAGTGTTGTTAAAGAAAGTATATTGAATAAATGTTATGGGGTGTATTCTCCTTCTAGGCTGCGCTTAATTAAGGGCTGTGATCTACCACTCCGGAGCAAACCCGGACTGAGCTCCGGGGCTTTACGGCGCGGCGGGGCAAGCAGGCCATTTTAGATGAGCCCCGAGACGTGAATCGCAAAACTGGGAAAGTGACGCGGCGGAGGAGACGGGGGGCCGCCGCGCGTCGTGGGAGCGAAACCCGCCGTGAGCTAAATGGTGGAAAAGCGCGCGAAAGCAAGAAGGACCATGCCGACGAAAACCAAGCTAAGTTGGTGTGACCAAAGATAGGGACAACCATACGAGAAGATGAACAGCTGGGACGTGAGGAGAGCAGGCGAACCGGGAGAGAATGGACGCGGGTAAGTCGAACGGCGATCGGAAGACGAGCCGCCCCCGCGGGGAGCGCGAAAAGAGACAGGCACCTCGTGCGAAGCACCACTTGTCCTAAACGGTGACGCCGGTCCAGACAGGGGGCCGCCGCCAATCTAGGTGCCGACCACTCCCGCTTTCCGAGAAAAACAAAAGAACCATAGGCCAACGAAAGCAGGGGGCGAAAAGCGGAAAGAAGAAAAAAGGGAAAGAAGCCCGAAGACAAGGAAGAAGGAACGACGAGGGACTGGCAGAGATCTGGCGAAAAAAAGGCAAAGCCCGGCGAGGCTCTCTAGAAATTGTTACCTGGGTGGCGACGAGATGTCCGGAGAGGCGCGGCGCGGACAAACGAAGGGAACGAGTCAACTATACGCACACAGCTGCGCAGCACGAAGAAAGAGGAAAACGGTCAGTGAAACTGAAACAGAAGGGCGGAGAGTAAGCGCGCACCTCTCCGCAACAATTTATAAACAGCAGCGTATCACAGAACGTGGGGGAGATAAGGGAGCAACAACTAAGTAAATACTAGACGGCCAGACACGTGCTAAACCCGTGACGCGAAATGAGAGAACGGCTCAGGCTCGGCCCGAATGACGAGCGACATACACAACTGGCGAAGGTACTCTCAACAACGACGACAAAGAAAAGGGGGACGCGAAAGAGACGAAGTAAGAGAGCGAAAGAAAGGGGACGCCCAGGGAAACCGAGCCAGCAAGTCCCGACAGGAACCATGCAGAAGTGGGGGCGAGCGAACCAGGAAGAGCTAGGTCTAGTAGGGGTCAAGACCGGCAGTAAGGGTTGTGGTTGTCTAAGTGTCATGCATAAAAAACTTAGTGCATAGGTGGCCCCAGTGGCGAGCACGAGGAAGAAAAAGCGAAAAAGAGCAGCCGTAAACAAGTTTGGATTACTGTGTCAGCTCGGGCGCAGGGCGGGGGGAAGAGCAGTAGCGAGAGGCAACGATGAAAAGATGGTGGTGCCAAAAACAATGAGGACCGGGGTTAAAAGCGTGTGAAATGGAAATAGAATGATGGATGCCGCAGGGGCCATTAATGTGTGGGCCAAATAGTGTGCTGGCGCCGCATGAGGAGGCAGGTGAATAAATGTTAACGAAGGATAAGGATTATATGTGAAAGACGGCAGTAAGAGAGTGGGAGAGGCCAATCAGCTTAGTCGAGCCAAAAAAAAAATGGGAAAAAAAAGAGTATACTTATCTCTAACACCTCCGACCACGAGTCATTTAATCCATACACCGACCATCTCCCCACGCCACCAGCCAAAGCCCGATATGCCATCCGCTTTTTTTAATAACCTATTCAAACCATTTATATAACCCAAAACCCTTTCAAACTCCTTCTCGGTACTTCACCCATCTTTATCAACATTATTCAGTACCCCTTATCCCCGAATAGACCGAAGACATCGCGACTGGCGGTCCTCCCGATACTCCCCCTCACATCAATGGAAAACGACGCGCAACGCGACCCGGATGTGAAGGGTGTGGAAGGTACGGACCTATGAAAGTGACGATACGTATCGAAAACGCCGACTACAGTCTCCAGCAAGGTGCGAACGGCGATAGAAGTAGCGCCTGATTCTCAGCACCAAAAGTTAATGAAACTCATTTAGTAGATTCAAATACTCACTCAAAAAACAATATCGGCGACACAAAATAATAAGATTTAAGCTCGAAAAGCGTGGTGATGAGTCTGGCTAGATGACAAAGCGACGATTACGAGTTTCCGAGAAGCAGGTCAGAAAATCGAGCTGCGACGAGTCAAGTGAAGCAGATGGGGAAAATATTCCAAATCAGACTCTACTTCTTCTCCCTCGATGCTACGCATTGCGCGTGCTCTCGCAACAAGACTCGAGGCGATGTCCGGATTTTATGCATAGCGGGATGTGTGTGCGCGTGTAATAGTGAATAACTAATATTTAGAGGGTTCGATGTGCATGCAGCAAGTGAAAAGACACAAAAAACGGAGCAAGAAGAGTGATGTGGCTCGCTACCCCTTTACTGCGTACCATATAGACAAATAAGCCACCTCCACACTAACTACAAGATTTCCACGTTCTTCACAGGAACTACAGGAGGCACCTACTGATGAGTCCTAACTAATAGTCACTGTGCCAAATGCGCTATCCATGAACATTCGATATCAAGTCTTTATGCCACCACGAAATATCTTTACAGTGACTTTCGACCGCTGGAACGAAATGAACTCTAATATGTGAAGAGAGAGAGAAAAGGGTCTATAAGATAAGCAACGTGAGATAAACGCACGTCAGACTTCCTCCAAATTCGATGCGATATTTATAACGGGCTGTTAGCTTAACTGAGCATTCAATAATTTATCATAGGAGAGTTACAAAAAATATGTCGTGATATCGAGAAGAAGTCCGCGGAAGCTGGTACGATTCGCATAGAGTAATTGGATCTAGTCGCGATATTGCCGAAAAACACAGGCGTGACGCGTATGTAGAAAATATGCCTTAAATATGAAGCTCCCGCGTCTGTCTCCCGTACGTATACAGACACACGAGCTGCAGAGACGTATTACTAACATGTGGGCCCGAATTCTACCTTCAGCGATATTTTTCCAATATCCTCGGTGTGCGTGCTGCGCGTGCAAACAAACGCACCAAGCAGGAAAATATAATGCTCCGGACAAGGCCGACCGAAGCGAAGTAGCGCTGTGGATTAGCACCTCTAGAATAGAGGATTGTGCGCTCTATACCTAAGAGAGTAGAAGATGATGTAGCACTCCGGGATGTTGTAGTGACCGTCCACTGCGATGGCTAAAGTGGTGTTTCCACAGTCCTCGATAGTAGGAAGAATTTGACATATGGTGTGCTCCTAAAGGCCTAAAGCTTTGGAAAATCGCGTGAGGGCTGTTTAGAGCGTTATTGTAAACCTGGCAGGAAGAGAATTTAAACGAGTGATTCTACTCTGGAATAAAGTAGAAATAGTACAAAAATAAGACAGAGAAAAAGTTGCAAAATCCGATTGATCTTGGATGCTGAAATGTAGCAACGGTGATGATGAAAACTAGTGAAACTTAGCATGTTTTTGCGCAGACCACCCCTACACACGACCGAACAGTGCGCGTTCTAGAAGGATGTGATATAGAAAGTCATCATGCCTAAAAAGGAAAGCTCGTCGCTGAAAAATCGAGGAAGTGCTAAGTCATTTGAGGCTCTAGAAGAAAATGGGAAAAAACTAAAACAAGCGCAAGACTGAGAGCTCGCAGTGAAAAGAAACCAATCGATAGAAGTACTAAATAGGCAATAGATAGCGTAAATGCGGATTCAAATGAGAAACGCGGGTGTGGGAAAAACTAGTCACCGTAGCTCGGAAACGAATGTAAAAGTGTGGGATATATATATTTAGAGATACAACATATGAGATATATAGATGGGTAAAGCTAACTCTAATAGATAAGAAACTTGTACAAAATAATAAGTGTATAGAGGGCGCAGTAAGAAATACCTCATAATTGAGACGGTAAAGAGACTGTGTAGGTGGAAAGAGCAGTGATATGGACCAAAACTGGTATTACTCCAGTGACAAAAATAACTACGAGGTGAGAAAACTACATAAGAATAGGGAGGGTAGTCATTAGGGTCTAGTCAGAAGAAGATATAGAGAGGTCCCAATGAACGACAATAATGAGGTCAAAGACGAGCTAATAATCAGGTACTAGATTAAAAGCGACAAAGAATAATTTATGAGTATATTATCACTAAACAAAAAATTAACAATGGATGTAGGGGCCTGATATTAGGAGAAAAGCTAGACAACAGAAGGTAAAGTATTATCTAAAGTAGTCAGACAGCAGGAATAAATAGCTATAACTAACAGTCGTAAATATATAAAGGCCTATATAAGGAAATGTGGGTCATGAGAGGTGGGATAATAAAAATAGATTAAGACAAGATAAGCTATAGGTGAGCAAAATTACGGTAAAGGCTCACATTACATAAGTCTATTGATGCTCGCGTGACGAAGAAGGGGAAAAACTGTAATAATGGATAAGGGTTAAATACTCATAAAATGAGGAGAAAAATGATAGATAGGAAAATACCATGTGATCTGAGTCACTCTTACAGGCTAGATATATAGGTAACGAGCGCGAGGTGTATGATAGAGGTCGTTTATGATCACATAGCTTACCTCAGCTCTTAGTGGAGCGGTCGAACAATAATATATATAGGCTACATGTGACTAGATGGTGATAGATAGCTCAGTATCCCAAGCTAACCAGACCCAAAAAAAAAGATATCATGAGGCGGGGTGAGTATAGGCGGAATATCGGGGAGAAGTACTCCAGGATAATAGTAGCCTCCGAGAAGTGAGATAAAAAGGTAAGTAAGAGGTACCGGTAGAGAAGGAACATAGATGATAGGTAAAATATAATAGTTAGATCTCAGTCGGTGAATAAATGTCATCTGTCCATTGTCAAGCATTAACCAAGAATGTTGATTGTATCTGTGAAAGTGAACTGTACTTCTATAAATTTCAAAAACCTTGGTGCATGGTGTGCCCGACGTACGTGTAAGTGAATTGTACAGATAATAGTAACACATAAACGAAACAATGGTAGAATTATATGATGAAACGATATTTCTACCTTTGAATTATGAGTAGAATTAATATAGGATTGACGCGTGTGTGTTAAAACCATGTGTAGTATTATGAGTCTGTGTGAAGGGTGTGGCCAAACCTTGGACGAACTGGAAATGACAAAAATCAAACATTAATATATTATGTGGATGGCAGTGCACTCCCTCAAGCTCACAATCTATGCCTAGTGGTTCACTAATAATATGGATAGTGAGTTATTATGTGAGATATACATAAAGATTAATTATTGTTTATCTAGAGTTAATAGAAAGATATATAGTCTATAATAGTGAGTTGAGATATAATCTACGGATGTCATTGAGTGTGTAAGAATTGTGAATTAGTGTGAATAGCGTGATTAGTCTGCAGTTGAGTTGGAGTTATGTATATATTTGATTATTGTAAGTTAAGGTATCTATTATAATTAGTGTGTCACGCAAACGAGAAGTAAAATAATTGCAGAGATCATTGTTAAGCGAGACTGCGTGTCGAGTGGATATATATCACAAGAAAATCGAGTGTCTTGCAATAGTAGCCAGAATGTAGTATATGTCATAGTAGTGTAAAAGAGAGGCGTACAAAATTATGACATCGTTGTGAAATAAGATCGGTATGTAGAGATCTATGTGTAAGGGCGATAAGCTAGACAAGCAGAGGTATTGAAACAGGGTAACAATGAGGTGAGGAAACAAATAAAGTAGGATAATATAATAGTAAAGTACTATATGATATACCGAAGTACTCGAATGAATCACGTTGACCACTAATAATCAAATCATACATATGCTCTGAATATTCAAACGGGGTACTCACTAAAATAAAAGGTAGTAATGCGGATAGGACCGAATAGGGGAAAGCCCAGCATGCTCAGGTAATATATTGGTAATAATAGTAAACCAAGAGGTAATACGGGTGCATGAGCCGTGATCCTCCATAAGGACGGAACAACCTAGATAGTAACATATAATATTAACTCTATCATATATGATAGTAACTAAAAGGAGTTAAAATATACAAATACATAGTATTAAAGTACGCACGCTCATTATGTGGGAGCCATAATGCTCTGTAGGGCGATTAAAGGCGCATTATGCAACAGGAAAGAGGTTGTGATTCTTTCAGTCCGAATGTTTAGGTTTAGTATATGTATTTACCGAGAGCTCCAAATGGACCCTAATAAGTGTGATAATAATACCTAATACACTCAAGGTTTCTAGAGCCTAATAACCCCAAAATAATAAAGTAACAAGCCGGCTACCGGTTGGCTCATCCGTGACCTCAGGAGGTGAAAACAACAAAGCCGGCGACGGAGTCGCCAATGAGCGAAGGTTATACGGGACCAGAAGGAAAAGGATCCTGAGACGGTAGAAAAGATGTAGGCGCAATAAGAGAAAGTTCCCACATGAGACCTTTAAGAAATAGGGCTAAATACTCCAGTAGAAAGATAAGGGAACTATTGTCTAGAATAAAATAACAGAAAAGAAAAAAGAACAAAAAGGAGAAGGAGAAGACACAAAGAAATTAAAGAAAGAGGTGTCAAAAAAGTACCGCAAATTTACTAATATGGATATGTCTTATATTATTGTTCCTCGTAGTGTGTAAATAAGATTTCACAAATATCTTTTATTTTAAGTTACAAAATATAAGGTATCTCTGTATATTTAAATGATTTGGTAGTTAGAACATCTGTTATTGAGGGACTTGTGAATAGATGAGCACTCATATCACAGGACAGAAAAATACAGGATCGATAACGAGATGTAAGTGAAAGACAGAGAAATAAAAGCGTGAGAGGGCGAGATTGGGAGGTGTATTTGACGAGGGAGAAATATAGGTCAGAAGAGATTGTCGAGGGTGAAAAGAGTCTTCTCATGATATGTACAGTATAAACATGAAGCCACGGCGCGTGATCAAGGTGAACTTACTAGGATAACACAACGACAACCCATGGCATTCAGACATTATTTGAGAAAGTGTCGATCATCTAGATAGTTTCCTTAGAAGCAGCCACCATAAAACAATAATCGTCAGTCTCCGTCTAACAGATTAGTACAAATGTGAGAGTTGTTTATATAAGATACCTGAGTGTAGAAGATCGCTCCACATAGACAAGCAACGGCTCCTAATTGTTGGTAAAAATTTAAGGTGGGCGAGCTATACAACCGGGGTGGAGTCGCAGCATATATCGATTAGCTACAACGAGTGTACGTGTCCGTCTGACGCGCTACAAACAAACTCACATCGAACGATGAGAGCGAACAACAACACAAACACCATACTGTCTTCACCATACACAACAACAGATCAAAGGACGCGAGAAGAGGAGCACATATCAAGATATAAACTTGTGAAGGACTGACGCGTAAAAAGTCTGAGAGAGATGAAATGGTTAGAAGTGCAACTAATTGGCTGAACAGACATACATATATACAACAGAATAGCGACAACCAAATCAAGAGTTTGCTCAGTATCAAAACAAAAAAGAAATGTGATGTGTAAGAGAAATGTAATGTGAACCACGATACAGAAGGTGCTCGAAATTTTGTTGCTATACATAATCTGTATTAGTAGCAATCACGCGACTGCCACAAAGTAACGTCTCTCATAAATTATTTGGTATCCTCATAGGAGTGTCTCAGAAGCGATGCAGCAAGAAAACTCAAGGGAAGATTAATTCATGGAGGAGTCAAAGTTGTAGGAAGTTGGGACCACTAAAGAGATTAATTGATGTGAAAGGCAAGATACAGTGTTCGAAAATAGTGAATAATAAAAGAGGCTCAGTAATCTCATTGATTATTAGTAGTTAGGTTATTGCAATGTTATTATTATTATTGATTATTATTATTGTTTATTGTTATTGTTATTGTATTGTTGATTGTTATTGGTTAGTTGATTGAATATAAGACGTATGAGTGTGGAGTATTGATTGATAGATACGTGGGGCTGTGGGGTAAAGGTGTCCTGTAGAAAAATATCGGGGGCCATATATAATGTGACTTTAATATCATGTGTATGATCTAGATTATTAATGCTCGTGGGTCCAATTGAAATATTGCACTATTATTATATCTTATTCAGTGATAAGATTACATATATGTGTAGTCCATATTTCTCTCCGAAAATTATTATTTTTTCTGAAATTGATATTAACTATAGTATTTTGTATATGTTAAATTTTTTAGAACGGTATTTAATAGTATGATGTGATTAATAATACTATACATGTAATTGCCCCTGTATTATTTATTCATTTAAGCTGTAATATGAGTATTATTTTTATGATTCATTGTTTTTATATCATTATTATATATTAATTATTATATATTTATTTGCTCATCATACCAGAGAAATTATATATTATACATACATAAATTTTTTTTTTTAAAAAAATAATAAATATACACATCATATCATAAAAAAAACTTCAACTGATTTAATTTATTTATGTCTTCGCCTTAGAAAGGAGGCGCCAAAATATTTATATGTTTAGGTTAACGTAGTAGCATTGTTGTAGTAATAATAACGTCGGTTATATATGATATATATCGCTACTTCCTATAACGAATTGTGAGTATTTCGTGTGATATAAGCTAACAATTTCTCGTATAATTTAATATTTTAACCAGATATGCAGTAACCTCATTAGTACCGTATGTACTTAATTAGTTAGCAAATCTTATCGTTATGTATAATACCGCGTATATATTAATATATAAATAGTGGGGTAATATTAATATTCTATATTTAGGTATACTAATATTGATTTCGTATTTATGAAAAAAGACATTACAACTTTTATATGATTTTCCTTAATATTCTTTTGTACACGCCGAATTGTCGACGCACGATACTCGATATGGTGAAAGAAGGAAGTAAGCAAGAACGTTTTGATACCTGCAAAATTTGAAGACCAACGCCTGTTTTGAATAAACATTAATCCGTTTACTTATAATTTATTACAACTCAAAATGTATCTGAGTTCGCATAAAATTCGCGCTGAGCTATTCGACTATGAATATATTGAATTTTTATTTTTATTATAGAAATAAAAAAATTGGTAATAAGTAATTAAAATTTACGTAACTACTTAGACTACCTCTTAGTTCATCTATAGGTATATATCGGATAGTAACTAGGGGATAAAACCTATCGGGTACTAGTAATAATTTTCATTAGCCTTTCTTAGGAAACGCCATTAAAAAAATCTCACGTATAATCAAGTACGACCGATATACAATAATACTATCACCTGTACTATATGGACCGTAATATTATAATGTCGGACTAAAAAATTGTGTTATTAATATGACTTACTCAAGGTTGTATATCTAGGCGGCTGCTAAAAAACAGTTTGCGATTACATTTTTTAGAATAAATATGTAACTAAAGTGTGATTACCGTGATAATATTCATATACATAATATATGTTTAAGATCTACTGATATTTTTATTATTATGCTATTAAAATCCAAAATGAAAAACTTTTCCATAAAATTATAACGTAATATACTTTAATTTAGAGAGGAAAAACTATAACATCTTTAATATTTCTATCTTGAAATAGAGGATAAACTTATTATTAAGACAACCGTAGCCTTCTCGACCATATACGACGTATACTTCTCTATCCGAAATTATAATTGAGAATAAATATTTCTATCTTAGTTATCTCAATATTTTATAAGTTTTTCTAAAAAATAATATGCCCATGTCGCCAAAGGATAAATTTAAGAAATACAATCAGACTGACTCATGAAAGAAACCATAGCTGAATATTACATAAATTGATATCATATATATAGCGTAATGCTTCTTAATCGTATAAGAAACACGCTTTATTTCAAATAAAAATATCTCCCTTATATTACGTCTATAAATCAATATATATAATTAATTGATAGAATATATAACAATCAATAGAGGAATATATAATCTAGATATACTCTTACAATATATAACTTTAACAATAATAATAATGCGAGTTCGCTTTAAACCATGCGTGATACGTACGAAAAAACTGTCCTTGTGAGTTTTAGAAATTGACATTTAGTTTTACAACTATTGGTACTCATGCTCTAAAATAACCTCGATGATAGGTGTCTAAATTTAGCAGAAAAAAACACGAGATAGGTTATACACTGTGTGACTGAGTTTTCTAGTGCGTAGTAAGGTAGAGACCAACTCACACTAACTCGGCCTAAGTGCAGCGACAACATCTGAACTCTCGGCTTATGAATGTACGCTTTCACTCTCTATCAGCACATTAAATACTGGATATCGAATAATGGGTTATAAATGATATTGAATACTAATCAAATATATATTAATCAGAAGTTTTAAAATTGTAGTGGCTGTGATTAGAGAATGCGGTACATCAAGCGTTAGTAAGGAATATAATTCGAATTTGCACGACATCAAGTGAAAAGTGTCCACCAACAGTCGGAATAATCCGTGAATTTAGAATAGGGTGAATGAATAAGAATATAAGAAGAAAAGCGCAAGTAATTATCGGAAATTGTTACCACGAGACGCATATATTCTTTCGGTTTCTGAAGTAATGTTGCTCAATCTAAATTTGAGATGAATATTTTGGTGTAAATACCAAGGATTAATTGAAAGGAAATATAGATGAAGAGATTACGCGTTCTGTAGTCTTCTCGGTATGCTGAAAGGAGATCTTATCTTGAGCTAAAGTGTGTTGCCATCTTTTAACGAAGCATTTTTACCCAACTTCTAGGTCGGATTCGAACAAGGTTACACGTGTCATTTACATACGTGGTATATCATGGCCCAAGACGCCTATCAAAAAAAATGAGATTAGTACTATCTCTATTAGCGATTATTCTCGGAGCCAAAAATCTTTAGAACAGCTAGCTCACGATTGTCGAATAAAGATACTGTATTAAGAAAGGTTAAGATGGTTCCTCTATGGAATATTGGTATACATTAGTGTAAATATATGTCAGTTTAATGCCATGCTTTCAAAAGCGAACCGATATTAGATGATACCCTTTTTCTCCTTTATGCAAGTTTCCTATTGTTATACGTATTATGAAAATTATCATACGATACCGTATAGCGATATATATAGTTGAGAGTAATTGTATAATTATGTGGCTAATATGAGAAAAATATCGTCGATAGTTTTTCGCGAACTTTGAACTTAATCTTGAAATCAAATAAAGTGAAATTTCGTGCAAGCACAAGCTTCCGGCAATAAGTTTAAGCGATTAGTAATACAAAAAATGATATCAGCTTAAAGAAAATAAAGGCAAGTTTTTTGTTTAAAATAAAATTTAGGTAGTGAGAATTAAAGATTTAGTTATTTCTCTGCTAGTGTTTTATATAGTTAATTTGTCAAAGGTGAGTCTCCCAAAATTCTAAGAGAAAGATCGTTAATGACGTGTACTCTTCGGTTACGAAATAAATTGACTCCTTATTGTACAGGAATTTATATTAAATCTTTTTATTGTAATAAAAATAACACTTCTTTATTTTATATGAATAATAAGTAAGGACTAGAATATTTTAATTTTTGATCTATTCGTATGTGAATTTTAAATAATGATAATCAAAGAGACACATAAATAAAAATTAAATAACAGAACGTATTCTACGTGATAAATAGCGATAATTATTTTCTATTGATCCACATTTAGCAGAACTTATCGATCAACTTATTCAAAAAAATCACTTATTAATATATAAACGTATAACCGAATATTTGTGAGGTAATATGTATCCATTACAATCCGGATTTGGAAATAATAATATACAAATATGACTTTCAGAACGTTCCCACGGAGTTTCTCCACATAGATGTTGTTTTTGAATTATAACTGATATTAAGTAATCAAATACCGGATCCAAAGGTAGAAAACTAATCAAATGACCTTATGTGTAGACACTTAATGTTATAAAGACGGAATTTATGTTGATTACATCTTTTGATTCCTTCTTTTTATATTAGGTTTATTATAACAAATATTCTTAAGTATACTCCCAAAATCCATATAAACATTATATATGTATTATTAACTTGGGTTTTTCCATCTTAATTAACTGGACTGATATATATGTAAATAATTCCATTAACAAACTATTATTTGAATGCTTGAGCTGGACTGTATAATGAAATAAGTTTGCATTTTATTATAGTCTAAGTAAAATATGATATAAGTAGAAGTAGGAAGTAATAAGGGGTAAAAAGTAAAAAAAAGTATGTAAAGTAATTTTTTAAATAACTTTTAAACAAGGAAATTATTTGATGAGGCGTATATATATTCATTTTGTATAAAATAAATGATATTAAAAAATTAATTCACATCACCATAAAACTTTATTTATATTATTGTATTAGTTTAAATATTTTCTCTATAATACCATAATCACTATTAATTAAAATTAACTTTATATGAGTTATTTAGTTAATGATTAAATCACAATGTGTCTGTTTATTTCTACTCTACCATGTTCCTCTATTCTCTCTACCTACGGCGCATTTATGCTCCTTAGGATGTCGGTTTTATATAAATCAATTGTTCAGAACTATTATGTAATGTGTTAGAGCGAGCCAACTTCAGCCGTCTACATGAAATTTCACTATATAAACACAGGGCCAGTCAATCATATTTCTATATTGGATCGCTGCTCAAAAATTTTTGTAGCTACAAAATTTATTTCACCGCCACTTATTTGTATCTGAGAACGTTTTCAAAATATAACACATAGGTATATGAGACAAAACAAACCAATAAAATATTAGATATTACAACTAAAAAAAGATCATGTGAAGAGATAAGTATTATGCTCTAAACTAAAAAAGAAACGATAATTTTATATATATATTATTCGTAACAATAATTATGATCTATATATATATTTATATATAGATATAAATAATAAAAATATAAATATATAATAAATATATAAATTATAAGATATATAAAAAAATATTAACATCTCTCATTGAGTATAAATATTTAATTTAAATAAGAACTAAACACATTTGAAAATATAATTATTTATTATTAAGAAGAGAAAAATATTCATATAAGGAAAAATATCGTATGTGTGACATGAATACACGATGGATAGAAATTATAGAGGAGTACACAAGAATTAAACTATTATTCAAAACCCGTAAGAATATCTTCTTCTAGACAACAATTATACATTCTAAGTTAATAAAGGGAGGGAATTGGGAGGAAAGTTATGTTTTTAAAAAAGTTATTCAGATAGTTCTATGTCCTTCAGTGAGCGAAGCGAAATAAGGGATTTGGATTCTCGTGCTATTTAATTACAAGAATACCAAAAATCTGAACTGGATGATATGTGGCGTATAGTATTGAAATGCAAATAAAGAATTTAAGTGAGATGTTATATTATAATTAAATATCATATAACAATAAATATAGACATATATATATACGGTAGAACACAGACTATGGATCTATAATCAGGTATTTCTTCGCCTCACTACGGTAAAAGGAAGCGCTTATGCTCTCGAAGATAATGAGATGTAGGAGTACATATTTTTCAAATGTTATCTCTCATAACTTGGGTGAGACAAGGATTTGGCTGTTCCTAAGAGGTGCTGGTATTCTCGTATATAAGTAAAGAGAACAGTTTAATTTATAGTATATCGCATTTCCGGACGTAATTTTAGTAACTTCTTAACCCCGCACAATACTCCGTTCCTGTCGAATAATAACTCATAGAGAGGATGCAAAGGCAGACGCGTGAGCTGGATTTGAAAGAGACAACTACTGTAAACATACTACTAGTATAAGGTATACCCGCAGCATCATGTGATGAGAGACGGTTCTACTTCGTTGATCAGTTGTCATCCATGGCGATTTCTACCAGAGTAATTTCTATCTTATTAAGTAATCTTCGACATGCTAATTCAAAACTTACTTGGCAGGTGTGATAGCTCTCAACAACGAAGTGCTTGCAGAGCAGAATGATATATTATAGATACTACTGTATACTCTCAGTCAGAGTCGCAGCGACGGAATTAAGCTCGATTCCTGGCAGAACTAAAGCGGCGATTATATAAGAAAAGAACGCCACTCTATTGGTTTGGCAAAAAGAAATCCCTAGCCAAAATAATCTCAAGTAGACTCTCGAATCCATTCCTCTCTTTGCCTTTCCACGAACTCAATACGTTGATTTTGACATTCACCTATAGCAAACCAGGAGAGGGATACTGAGACAACTCTCTCAATGGTGGGGGCAGAGGTCAAGTTTGCGGTTATTCACAGAGTGCGTACAACGAAAATGGTGCGATGAAGCTGATATTCGGTATAGGAGACTATTGACAAAGCGACGCATATTTTTAGTGAAATCCTTGTATTAGATAATAATTTTTTACATGTGTCTATGTGTATCCTAAAAACATGGGTCTCTATATGACAAAAACTAGAGGGATTTCAGATTTTCTTCGTTGACTTTTCCAACCAGTACTTCCACATTTTGTTCTTCGCAACATACTCGAGAGCTATGATTCTGACTTGACAAACGGACTTACTTATCAAACTAACCTACACGACTGAGTAGCAGACTAGATGTAAATAAAGACTTGCAAGATGATAGTGTCTTTTCTGGGAAAAACGGCCATTAAAAAATCCCGGTACAAGCAGACCGAATCAATCCCTGACATTGCCGAGTATATGGTCGCGACCGAAAAGTTTTAGAACTCACGGTGATTCCCGCGGCTTTGCCGCTAACAACGAGAGTTCGAACGTTATTGATTAGGACAATGGGTCCCGAAACAAAAGTTTAAGATTTATCTGATTTTTGTAGTTAGACGGTATGATTATGAAACCCTTCAGTAAAATTAACGAAACTTACTTAAAAATGAAAAACATCACCATTCTTATAATTCGTATCTTGAAATTAGAAATTTATATTAAGACAACTAGCATTTCTCGACCACGACGACGTTTCCCGAAATTATGAAAAAATATTTTCTATCTTGTTTCCAAAATTTAGTTCTCTTAAAAATATTAATATGCACAGTCGCCAAGAAATTAAGAAAACAATCAGACGACTCATGAAAGAAACCAAAGCTGATATTACAAGATGATATACGAAATGCTTCTAATCAATAGAAAACACCTTTCAAAAAATCTCCCTTGCGTTAAACGAATTAATTGTTGAAAAACAACAAGAGGAAAATATGGGAATCTCATCAATAATTTTAACTTACAAAAAATTGGAGTTCGCTTAAACCATGGACGCGAAAGAACTGTTGTTGAAATGGCTAGTTTACAACTATTGGCTGCAAAAACCGAGGTGGAAATACTAGAATTGATTTTCTGTTTTTCGTCGGAAGAGGATATATTTCCCAAATACGACAATAATTGGCTTATGGACTCACCTATTGATAAATGCGACAATAATTGTTCTTACAAAAAATTAACTAATTTAATAGTGGCGGTAGAAATCGACAACAGAAGAATATTCGAATGCGACATCAGTGAAACTAAATTTGATGAATTTTTAACCAAATATTGTGAAAGAAATGAGATGAAAATACCGTTCTGCCTTTCATGCGAAGGACTATCTGCGGTGTTGAGTCTTTTAACGACACAACCCATCAAGGGTTGTCGAACAAAGTGCCATTTACATACAGGTATATCATGGCCCAAGCGCTTATCAAAAAAAATAACTGATTCTTGGGATTCGGAAATCTTTAGAAGCCGATTGCGAAAGAGTATTAAAAAGGTAGATGGTTCCTTAGAATTGAACATAGGAAATATATGTCAGTTTAATGCCATCCTCCAAAGCGACCGATATTTAGATGATACCCTTTCTCCTTTGCATTTTCCTGATGTTTACGTATTGAAATTATCATACGACGGTATAGAAAGATATTGTGGAGATTGTAAATGTGGCTATTTGAGTGATAAAATCGTCGAGGTTTTTCCGAACTTGACTTACTTGGAAATCAAAATAAAGAATTTCGCAAGTACAGCTTTCCGGCAAAGTAGCGATGAATACAAAATGATATCAGTTGAAGAAAATAAAGCAATTTTTAAAAATTTGGGAGAATTAAAGATGGTTTTCTCTGGTGTTTTATATGATATTTGTCAGGTGTCTCCAAATCTAGAAAAAGTCGTGGTGCTCTTCGGTTACGAAGAAATTACTCCTTGCAGAATTTATAATCTTTTTGAAAATGACTCGTTTTTGCAAAAAGATGACTAGAGTTTAATTTTTGATCTTTCATGTTAAATTAAACAAAGGGAACAAAAAGTATAAAACACAGAGAACCGAATGCGATGCATTCTTTTACCCACCCAAAGCAACCATCGATTTCAACTTTGTGCCAAAAAAAATTTATTTTCTCCTCAACAGATGTGAAATTCGATGATTTCATATTAGTGGAAGTGTGCACTCCATTACTCCTGATGGCGAATTATATACTAAATATATATATAAACTTAAAAGTATATAACTTGTTGGGAGACGTGTGTGATAGTTATATAGGTGCATTGCATTATTATTATTAGTATTATTATTATTATTAGTATTTTTTCCATGTAATATGGATATGTTTATAAAGCAAACGAGTATTAGACAACATAACATTACTATCGTATGATTCCGATATGGAAAAATGACTAATCTATATGGTTAGCCACTTATGGGATTATCTTAAGTGCGGATTTTAAGTATTGTTATTTATTTTATCTCGTCTTGAATTCCCTTTTATTTGAAATTTTATATGTTTTAAACAAATAGATCCTATATCCCAACCAATTATATACTATTATTTATCTATGTTTTCCATCTTTTGACTCTCATTATTTTATTAACAAACTTTTTAAAGCTGTTGCATGC